>JAGXCT010037025.1:104127-192734 GCA_022495035.1 Philopotamus ludificatus
CCGAAAGATTTTGTCAAAAATGGACTTCAAAAATTGTTTGGAACATAAGAACAAAATTATACAATTTTTTAATAAAGAATTTCTTTCAGCAAAATCGAATCTTTTCTTCATTCGTTCATCCTGTGGAAACCGAAAGATTTTGTCAAAAATGGACTTCAAAAATTGTTTGGAACATAAGAACAAAGTTATACAATTTTTTAATAAAGAATTTCTTTCAGCAAAATCAAATCTTTGGCAAATCTTTATTGTATTAAACAACAATTAACAATTGCTTTGAATGTCTCCAAAAGGGCACTTAAGATGTCAAATATGACCCGCGCTTTGATTAATACTCAAATCACTATCAGAAAGGTTTCTGATGATGTTAGCTTACCCTTTGGATCATGCCAAGCAATTTTATTGAATATTCCGATCATGAGACTTGTACAAATAACTTTTTCTGAAATTATTAAGTATTTCATTGCTTAATATCTATTAAATTAAGACAATGGTGATTCATAACTGATTATAATTGGTAATTAAACATAGCATATAATGCCGAAACTTATTAAAATTTCGACCAGAAACAATACCGCTATAATGCTTCAGTCTCTGTATGCAATAGACATGGCTTTAGGTCTTTTTTTCTTATTTGCAAAGATAAAACGGCATGAAAGAATTACGTTTTATTATTAATAACATAGGGAAGATAAGCACAGAATCACTAAAAACGAAAAGTGTTTACTATTGCGATTAAAACGCATTTTCCATGTATTAAGATTTATCCATGTATATACTTCGTATATAGATACGAGCTTAACTAGTCTCTACCATTGAAACGACTCTCCCACCATGGCTTGTTTCCCATTCTTTAAGCGTGCAATAAAAGCGTTAGATTTTTATGTTCGTCTCTCTACGTTTTATTGAAGAAAAATGAGGGATTTCTCGGGCCGGGACTTACATAATACACAACATAAAACAACGCGAGTGTAGGGCATGCAAAAAAAAATAAGAGTTATTTTTTTTTAAATAATGCCAAATCATAAATCATAAGTCTGCAACAATTCAGGGGTCGTAAAACAAAGTTGCCCCGCCCCAGATTTCAGTTTTGGGGAAGTTTGAGTCGCCAAGAGGAAATTTCATACACCTCCAATATAGATAATGCCCAGGGGAGATGAAGAAAGTTTGTATGGGTTCAATTTACTTTTGGCAGGGTCTGAGCCATTTACATTTTGATGAATACTGTACGCACAGTGGCGTATTTACTATCGATGCCTTATCTCGCCTCGGAAATAAACGGTTTATGTACATTCAAAATTTATTGGACCCCGAAATTCGTATGAATTTATCGGTTTTGCCGATTTTGAAAATTTTGCGATCCCGAATTTCGGCAATGTCGGCTCAAAGGGCCGATGAGCTTTGTACTTCAATTTGGCATAATGTATTCATATACATATGATCGGATCCTAATATTATTTAACTACAACACATTAAGCAATTAATTCATATAAAACAAAATATGTACATACCATATTAGGGATATCAGAATATAATGCATATAATAATCTGGTGATTACCTGAAAAATAAAAAAAAATATATAAATATTAATATAATACAATAAAAATATAAATTACTTGTTAAACTCTACATATTTTATTATTTTATTAAGCACCTACTAATAAAATATCAATATAAAAATATTCTAAAAATTTTTCGAAATTTTTAAAAAAGGAAAATACCGAGAAATCCCGTTATTACGTTTCTGAAGGGACTCATGAAAAAGACATTATTAGAGGCAAAATGAGGATTCGGGGTTAGAAACAAGGTACTTTAACAAAACAGGATTGGTAAAATTAAACGTAAATAGCGGAAAATTTGAATTTTAAACAAAAATGTTTATCTAGGCGTGCCGATGGAGTCTATGACACATACTGTGAGAGCTCAGTCTACGGCGAGACATCACGGGAGCGTTGTCATAAGTATTGAGTATCTTAGAGTTATTGAGTATCGTCGTCCAAAGGAAGTCTATTTATAATGAAAAATTGACCCCAAGCATATTATGACTAATTATTGATAAATGATTACAATATAACAAATTGTCAAATTAATACGACACATTGTACCGGATGCGAGCGAGAAAAAATATTGCGCTCGTTGCAACAGAACATGTTGTTTTCATTTTTTTCATTTATATTTAATTTTTAGAATTTTTTAAACAAATACAAAAGTATTGTGATACATATGTAGGATTTATATTAAAATAATTATTTAAGAAAAACTTGGAGTTCCCTATAGACCCCATCGGCATGGCTAGTTAAGGGCTGTAAAAAGCTAGTTGAAGGACCTTCGTTCAATATCTTTATCTCAAATCAAGTCCTTCTTAACCAATACCATGACAACCATTAATTGTCTTCTTCTATTGATATCACAACATTGTTTCAGTTTAGATTTCTGGCTAAAATCCAGTGCGGATAGGTTCTCAAATATACCCCATCGGCATGGCCAGGTTAAGTAAATTTATTCGTAGAAATAATTCACAAAAAATGTTCGATTTTTAAACAAAAACATGGTTATTAGCGCTCTTTGATTCATTTTTATTATAACTTTGCACTCACGCTATATTTCAAATTTATTTCACACATCCCTAGGGGAGATTTTTTTAAAATACTCGAAGCTTTCCTACTAATGAATCAGAAAACTTTTTCAAAGTACATTTAGTTTAAAAACTCTTCCCATTTCAAAAAAGCTCCTAATAGACGATGTGGCGAATATATATTAAATTAAATAATAATGTCGTTTAATGAAGGCCATGTAGGGAAAAATTAAGATAAAAGTTTCTGAATTAATAACAACATTTTTTTAATAAGAAACAGCAATAAAAAAATAAAATATTGCAAAGATCAAGTCAAGGAATTTTAATAAAATAATTGACTATACTGTTTCGAGAAAATCATTAATTGATAACAAAATAAAATATCTAAATAATAATTATTTTATATTTGATTAATATTTATTGATAATAAAAGCTTTTATGTTTTCTGTATATGTTAAAATATTAATAATGTGGCTTTCAATTTGAGATTAGAAAAAATATATAATTTTATTATGGAGATTCCATTTCCAGTTATTATTTAAAAGTTAGACGTATAAAAAAATTCAAACATATGATTAAAACAGACACTCAATCTTCCAAATCTGCCATTATCAAGGGTAGCCTTTGTGCTTTTTGTGGCCAGAAAAAAAATCCATTTTTTTTTAACAAACATAAAGTGAGTTTATGCGTTTCTTATTATTACACTGGCGGTCTCTTTATAGGTGTTTCTTGTTGTTGAGTCGAGATTTTTTTCCGGTGGCTAAGAAAACATATTAAACGAGTTTTCGGCGCGCAACAAAGAAGATATTAATATAAAATTATTACGGACGTCTTTAGAGGACGCGGACCCCCGAGGTTTTAAACGCGCAAAAAAAATATGGCGTATTACTCGCGTAATGTCTACGCACGCCATACACCTGGCACGGCCAAGGTCCGCCATAAAACCATGTTCCGGTTTATCAGCGATAAAACCGCTCAGCGTTTTTCGGTTTTTTACCCGTGACTTACAACATCGCACTGCCGTCGAACTCAAGCAGAATCTGGCGATAATTAACAAAAAAAATATATAAATTAAGGAAGCTTTAAAGCACAAAATCGGGTGACAAGTTAATCAGTTTAACTGGTAATTTCTGCACACATTGAAACCCCGATCTATTTTTTTTTTATACTTCCGGTCAAACAGGAAGAGTTTTAACTAAGCCCTCGTCTATTGTTTTTACCCATTTTTCGATTTTTTTCTGGAGAAAAAACGAGTCGACTTTCCACTGTATTAGCTAAGTTATAATTATTATTAAATTTACCCTTTCAGATTAGACAGTTTTCCACTTTTATAGAATATTGTGGAATTCTATTACCTGAGGTAAAAAGGGTGCAGGAAAATATATTTTATAATTAGTTTGAAATCGAATTAAATTATAAAATACTATAATTCACAATGGGAGTTAGAGTTTCATCATTAAATATTTTTTTATATACGTAATAAAAATTTAACGTTATTGATTTTTTTTAAAAATATGTAACAACAAAAATAAAAATCAGACATATCAAAAAGTCAGCGTGGTTCAATTGCAACATTGTGGAAAAATTGCCATTTAACATAATTCTCATACTCTACATGGCAACACTGACAGTACCAACTGAATAAATAAGGTATACACTATGATGTACACAAAGTCACGATTAAAAAAAACACGTAAAACACTCTGTGAAAAATTATTTAAATACTTTACATTGAGATGTGCTCTAAGGGTAGAGACAAATATATTTATTTTCTGAAATATTACTCCCTCATATCTATTTCATTATTCTACTACTAGTATTAAAAAAATAATATCATTTTATTATCATTACGTTTATGTCCAAAACAACCGTGTCATCCAAAGGAGGTTTAGGGGTTCATACTCCGCGGATGAATTAATCTGACTCCATAAGATTATTTATTAATGACACTTGTATTTATTGGTGCATTTTTAACATACAGACATAATGCAGGAAGAATATTATAGATAAAAGCGATCGCGTCGGTTTCCTGCGTCGAAGTAGCGACGTCGTCACTTCCGGTTTACCGGCTCGAATCGGTATGTTGCGAAAGATTCTTGTAGCTTAAGGGCCACTGATGTCGATATTGTGTGTCTGCTTACGGTGAAGGTCACGGCTTCAGGGGCGTAAGAACGTTGCAAAATTGCAGCTCGAGTGTCTGCAATTTACGGCCATGGCGCGATCGAAGTCAGCGCTCGGAGGCATCGGAGAGAGTGTGTTTCTTCCCGACGAGCATCGCCAGCTCAGTCGGTATCTTCGGTACACTCGGGTTTAGAAGTAAACCCGGACTCTGATGTTTTGGACTCGGGGCGCCCTATTTATACTGGACGGTTCCCCTTCCTGACCAAACGATCCGTGAGAACGGTTAGTCCAGATAATCCGGTTTTGCAATGGCAATGAAAAAGAGTCTAATTTAAATCTTCTGCAGCCGTGTGGCGCAATGTTAAATGCGACCAATTAGCATCTTGTCGCTAATGGCCTAATCCGCCTTACGGGTGGTCGGATGCTCTCGATACTGTAGGCCACTCTTACTTGATAAAGAGTTGCAGGTATAAAAAAATATCATTGTCTTATCACGTATCGTGTGCAATGTTTAGAGGGTTTTTACAACAGACCGAAATTTATTTAAAACTAAAAATGTCACATGTACTTAATCTTCTAGACATCTCTGAATCCAGAGATCCTCAAAGTGTGACCACTACAGAGGTCTATCATGAATCTTTTATCAATATCTTGATGTTTTTAAAAAAAATGGATTATTATAAGAATAAATTAGCTAATTATGATATGCCTCTTAATTTAGTCGATATTTTGGATTTTTTGATAAATCAATATGACGCGTAAATGACAACGCTATCGATGATGTCTCGCCGCAGACTCAGCTCATGCAGCACATGTCATTCGTACGTTACACTCGCACGCGGCACATAGTACCGGATGCAAGCGAGAAAAAACATCGCACGCGTGGCACAGGAGCGAATATTGTTGATTTTTCCAATTCCAGACAATTAAGGAAAATAATTATTTATAATATTTATTCGTTAGACTTTTTAGTCAAATACAAAAAATTTTGTTATGTTTGATATATATTAAAAGATTTATTTGAGAAAAATCAAAAACTTGGGATACCCAATATTACCCCATCTGCACGGCTAAATAAATATAAAAATTTTAGTAAAAATAAAATACATTTAATCCAGTATTCAACTCTTTAAAATTTTCTAAAAAATAATTTAGAAACAACAATGCATTTTCTTCCAGTTTAAATATAATAATATTGAGGGTTAATACTAATATACATTATTGTTAATAAGTAAAATAAAATGTTGGAAACTTTTAAAATAATAAATGTAGACTAATAAATAGAATATTTTCAGAAATAACTGTTTAAAAAAAATATTAAGTCTGAACTGTAGATATTATTAGATTATATTAAATATGTATTTATTTATTTAAAAACAATGTATGGTTGGCATTACAGAGAGATTCAATTCGCCAACCATGCATAATAAACTGTCAACATAAAAAATCAGCCAAGTAGTATGGTAGACTGATAGATAGCTCTGACTAACGGAGAGTTTCCGAGAGCATCTGTCCTCATATATGGCGAAATAGAGCCCGTTGATAGTGAAGTTGCGTCCATAAGGCCAACTCCTACAAAAATATCTTAAAGAAGTGCTTTTCCCAGTAGATTGAATTTATTTTTCAGAGAGTTACATACCCCAAACAAACCTGAACCCTTGCGCTGGGGTATAAGCTCGTGTCAAATTAAAATTCCTACACGTAGAGATATCACAAAAAATTCTTCTGGATTTTCTCTACTCTAAGGATATTGAAGCGTCATATGGCGCCCAGATAATAGATCCTGATTCAAGTAAACTCCGAACCAATGTATCGTATAACAACTTTATAACTAACTTTACAACTTTATGCTATTTAGGTAATGAGAATTTCTTAAGACAAAGCCCAACATTCTTGAAACTCCATTACATACTTCGTATACATGTGAATTACACCTAAATTTAGAGTCGAATAGAATTTATAAAATTATCGGTTTCAGATTTTATGGTATCATTAATAAATCATAAAAACAAATTTGAGAAAAACAGATATTTCACATATAAATTGCCTAATTTTTTTTGTAGACACATGACAGTTTTCATATACGATAAAAAATCAAATATTTTTCATGTACTTTTTGTAATTCTAATATTTTTAATTTTAATATGAACATTTGAGAATTAGAGATATTTTTGGCCGGATTTTTTTTTAGATTTTGCCCACCGTGCGTGGTGGGTCGCAAAGTTACGACGCAACACCGAAAAGCCACGGGACAAGACGTAAAATATTATATCTTGGGACAAATTTACATAAAATTGCAAGAGGTATGTGTTCATCTTGGCACACGGTTGACTACGCAACCATTTGGCCCGCATCTATCAAACGGCTGCTTCTGATCGGAACGCAAAAAATTTTTGAAGGATGCTCTCAGGAATACATCCAAGGTTTTTTTTTTTGATGGCGCAAAATTTATCTATGGATTTTTTTATGTATCAAACAACCGACGGACGGAATTTATTACGCACAAGTTTACGGCGTTGTATAATTTTTATTGGACGCTCGGAACATCGACGCCAAATTTTCATATTGAGCGACTGCACTTCGACGCCGTGCAAAATGCGACGCTTTAAACTTGGAATCAAAGTTTTACACAGAGAATAATTACGACGCCATAAAGCATTCCCTTATTCTGCACGGTGTGAACGCGCCGCGCGTTAATAATTGAACGCAAAACACATCAGATACCGTATTTGGAAGTCCCTTTGCTGAATATTAACGGCGAATGCGTCGCGGCGCGTGACGTCACGGGCGTCGTCCACCGGCTAGGGGTCAAGTTTGACCCTGCCGGCAAGATATTAACGCTGTCGCCGGTATTAGTGAGGCCGTGCGAATGAGGGTGGAAAGATTAGGGAACGACCCATAAAACACGCATCGGTTAGGTGTGGGACCCTCTAATTAGGAGATTGAATTACTATCATCACGCTCGTTTAATAATTACGACTGGCCATCGTCCCCTGGAGGTGGCCAGCTCGTCGGTAATTCGTCGGGCATTATCGTTAGCTACGGCCGATAAACAAGTTGAGTTTTGCCAGAATTTGGGGATCCGGGGGTAAATGGGTCACTGTGTGAATTAGGCCAATTTGTAGAATAATTGCTTGGGTTTTGAATTTTTTATGAAATACAAGAGATATTTCCATTTCAAATATGCCCTTTAGAAAACATAAAAAAACAACATTTTGCTAATGTGATGGAAGAAAGGAGAAATCATCGCTGAAGGAGCTTAATGCTTTACTGAAAATTGGATTCCAGAAATTCTTAAAATATTGCATATCGAGAACGTGATGATTCTAGAATTGATTAAAAAAAATACTAAAGAATTTATTTATTTAATTTAAATTAAAAGCTTTCGGCTTTTCCTTGTTCATGTATGGACGCTTTTAAAAGAAACAACTAAAAAAAGAAATGGGTGCTTCAACATCTTAAAATATTTACAGACCATTCACGGTATGTGCAATTTTAGAAGATTAAGAAAATTCTTAAATAATTAACAGTGCTTGAAACAGTAAGATACAAGAATGAAAATCTGTATTAAATGCAGAAGGCTTCTATGTAAAAGCGTTGGGATTTTGCTTCATTAAACTTTTACTCATAATCTAAAAGCAACTCTAAAATGCCAAAGAGTCATATCAGCAATGCATTCGTGGCCAGAAAGCGTAGACGAATTTAATTTAATAAGCAAAACTGTTTTTTACTATTGTCAGTGTTCATATTTAATCGAATCCATGGTTACTCTCATTATATTTTTTTTTACAAATTTATTAAAAGAAATATTCATTTGGAAAATGAGTAAGAAGCATCTATAAAGTTTTATCTGATATTTAATTAAAAAAAGACATTATTTTTATTAAACTAAATAAAAAAAATGGTTCATTAAATACACTCGAACCTAGTATTACACGACACTTCTACAATATGGTTAATAAATTTCGATATTCGTATAACACAGTTTAAAAAAACTTGGTTAAAAACAATCATTGCCATAAAAAAATAGGGTTTTAAAGGTTTTGAAAAAGGAAATTTATCTGAACGAATGAATACTTTCAGCGTTTAATAGATATATCAGCATATAGATTTAGATGAAAATTTATCTCATTGTTTATAAACATTGTTCTGCATATATCAACGAGATACAATAATCTATTTTAAATACTTGTAGGAAAGAGTTTTGGCTAGGAGTATTCACTGAGAAAAAAAATTGTACCATCAATAGAAGAAGACAACTAATATTTGGGGTGGTATCGGTGAAAAAGGATTTGATGATCTGAATATACAAAATATCATAGACATATTGAAGAGAGTCAAAGAGTACAGCTTCGAGGCCGTCTAGGAGGCCACATATCTCGGTTCACAAATTACAAATAACAATGAAACCAATTTGGAAGTACCAAGAAGAACCATGCTGGCAAAACAGGTGCTACTTTGGACTTCAACAGCATCTACGGTCGATATTCCTCTCAAAGAAGACTAAAGATAAACTCTACATGACCCTCATCAGATCCATTCTAACATACGGGTCTAAATGTTAGCCTTTGACAAAAAAATATGACAGACAACTGGATATCCTGGAAAGGAGGATACTGAGACAAATATTTGGAGCCGTATTTGACGACGGGGAATGGCGTATCCGAATCCATAGCTTTCATTGGAGTGTCCAGACTCCCGTGGGTCGGTCACGTGTCAAGGATGCGAGACAGTCTGCCCCCGAAATGGCTTATGGTTAACAATCCTTTCTGTCCCTGGAGGAAAAGAAAACCAAGACTGAGATGTTTAGACTATGTACAGAGGGACACTGCATCATTGAAACATACCGGAAGATAGAGCGAAGTGGGGGCGGCGTAAAATAGAGAAGGGTGTTGGATGAGGCCAGTGCTCTACAATGGAGCTGCTGCGCCTCTGATGACGATGTAGACATATTGAATGATCGTGCTTTTAACGAAAAAGAACTACTTGGAATGATAGATGGACCTAAATATAATTATAAAACTTTGAGGTTTTTTACTCAGACCACACCTAAATTTTATAAACCCAAATGACCGTGTTATGCGAAGTTCGAGTGCACTAACACTTTAGGTCTGAAAAATTAATATATATTTGTCTATTTTCTGCATTTTATAGGTCTAGTATAAAACAACCACTACATATAAGTGAGCAAAAATAGATTTTTATTCTAAAAAATAACATTTCCATTGCTTAAAAGTCCATTAATGGTTATCTTATCTAACTTTAATTATGAGAACTGGATAAAAATACACGCGGTGAAAGAAAATGCTCATGGTAATTAAGAAAATAAATTTTCCTATCTATGATATTCGACATCCGATAACTATGATGTATTCTTTGGAGGTGACAAGTATAATAATGAACTTATATGTCCGGTTTTTCCTATTTTTAAATAATATTAAAAACATTATAAATAGTCCAAAATTAATCTCAACGATTTTCAATAAAATACATGTAAGTCTGTGTATATGAATTTAGATCGTATTTGGAATAAAGTTACTTAAACCATTTCGTCATTTTAAATTTTTCCACCCAGATATATCAAATAATTCGAAAAACGCTGTTCCATTTAATTTCTCGTTGAGAATCATTCGATTTTCCCAAGTTAAGGGGCTGAAGACGACGACGACGACAGCCGAGCAAATTAAGTTCTTGGCACGCCGCGGGTCAAAAATAGAATTGAAGCTGGCGAACGGGAAAATTGCAGTTTAACATATCTCACGTGAAAAAATCGGTCCCGAGCACCGTAATTGATTTAGAGCCTCTGCATACAGCAGCTGCGGTGAATTTCCTAGAAATATGCAATGAAATTATTAAGAATGTCTGAGCAAACTGTAGTCGCTAATCATATTTGCTAAGTGAACGTGGCTAATGGCTCTAATAACTTGATGCTAATCCCGTTCGTGCTATTATGCACATAAATAAGGATCAAACACTGTGTTACACAATAACGCTACATAATTTACTATACAAAAATTGAAATAATTTTCCATGTATATGTAATGCGGTGGGCAGATCTGGACCATATTATGGTCCCTTCCCAGAGGTTATATATTCAAAGAATGTATTTTTTACGATCCCGTATTGTATACGTGAATAGTTTGTAAATTTCATAGCGGCAAGAAAACTTATATGAGCAAATTCCTACGCCCCGCAGTAAATAAATATCGGGGATGAAAATTTTGCGAAACAGGACTACAGTGCGACCCACATTTGCTGACAAATGTGTTACCGCGCATTTGCATAAATAAATAAGAATTTTCGGATGAAAGGGGTTTTGGCGGCAACGTTTCCAAGCAAATAACCCCCATGGAGAAACGATCTTAATTTTTTTTTCCTAAAAATTATTTTCATTGTCAAAATAAATAAAGATATAATTTTAATATTCAGAATACTCATAATATCCTATGTTTTATAAATCAACAAAAATATATAATATGAAATTGAGAATTCTAAAAAAAGTAATGAGAAGCTCATAGATTCGACTCAAACGCAAAAGAACCTCCAAGGTAAGAAGGCTTGTCTGAGATTTCTGTCGTTGACGAATTGACGAACATGAAGACTACTGAAGAATATAGAGGCGTGACGGTTATATCAGAGAAAGCGAGATAATTTCCCCCACTTCAATTTTAATTTGTTCCATAATAATGAGTGACGTATAGCGCCCCTAGCGGGATCAACTCGCGTCATCCCCTCCGACAAAATGATCTTTAGCGCCACTGCCAAGGCATCCCATGGGTGGCCAACCCCTCCCTCTTTGCCTCTGGCTGTCAAAACGTTAAAACGTTCACGCATTTTCGCTCTGTCGTAAAATGTAGTCGCCATCTTGTTGCGCTACACACGGATGATGACTCTGGATATATCCCCTCGTCTTCCGCACTGAAGACCACATCCGCTAACAACAAGCTGACCAGTGTAATCGTTGACGTTCTGGCTCGAGACTCCGCCTTAGCATCCCCGACACAGCGCTGCAGACTGGTGAGCTGTCACAGGGACCCCCAGCCGGTCTCTTGTCGTGATCATTGAAGGAGTACTCCTTTGCCAATACTCTGGTACTAGAATACTAAACCGCCATGAGTGCCGTCACTGTCTGAGATCACCATCAACACCAAGCAGAGAATACCAAATGCACACGCCAAGAGCATTTCTTTCATAACCTACAAGCTGTCTATAAATGTTGTTCTTAAATAAATGTTTCGATATATCTACTATAAATTGTGTTTACATTTTTATCACCTGCTATAAAATCAATGGTCACATTTCGTGGTCATATACTTTCGCTATATACAATAGAATGCGCCCTCTTCCGAGATGACAAACCAATCAGAGCGTCCGCATCCCCTTCATAGACAATAAGTCTTCATTTTTTCATACCTGCAACAAAAACTCCGTTTTTGTCAGTCGGCAGTAGGTCGTTGTCTTTTCGACAGTTGACAGGGTTATTCGCTCACGCTGTCATGTCTGTCAAATCTCCGTGAATTTTCTCGTACCAGAGATTCGTCTCTGGGATCTTATAATTAATTTACTCGTACCAAAGGAAACTTTGGGATCTTAATTATCATCATCTCGTACCGGAGATTCGTCTCTAAGATTTTTAATCTTCACATCCATATTTATCTATCATCGGACTGGCGACTGAATCGTTTCTTCAATAAACGATTATCTTCAAAACAAAACGTATTTCACTTTAATAACGATATTCGAAGCGATCGTCAACTACCGGACGATCATAATTTGGAGCCAACGGTGGGATTCCATTATTGGTACTACTATCGCGCCCCCTTAACATTATTGGTGGCAGCGGTGGGATGCCATTTTTTGGTACTACTGTCGCGCCCCTTTAACATACCGGAGAGAGTAAAGGCACGCCATGATACGAGTATTGAATCCTTCTAAATATTTTACCATGCATATCAAACCTTTAAAGAGAATAAATAAAATGAATAACACTGCATTCGTGCTCAATTTCGGATTTTAAAACTGTCAATGTCGTCGATTTTCTGGGGTATAATTTATTTCAAAGGTGTTTCCACTAAAAAAAAGTCCAGTGGCGTCAGGTCTGTGGAGCGGGCAGGGTATTCTATAGTACATCTTTGTCCAAGCCATCTGGAAGATTCTCATTAAGATATACTCGTGCATCACGGTGCTAGTGTGAAGGTGCTCCATCCTTTCTCTCGAATGCATGGTAATCAGATTCTTGCAGTAAACTCAGTGTATATATTTTTTTTAATTTAAGTATTCTCAACTCCGACCTCGAATGATACGGATTTCCACGAACTTTAGTATGAAGGCGGTTAATTTTGGTTCACAAATTCAGGCTACATTATGCTAGCAGGCTATACCAGTATTTATACGTCTCAGATATACAATAAATATCCTTATAAAGTTAGTTTAATTGAATTTTATAGTCGCCTGGGGAGGGCGTTAAACTGTACCGATGACTAAATTCAAGTGTGGAAACGGTGCTCCTTCGCCCAAGATACAAATTTAATAACGCCGGCCAAAGTTTAATTTCCGCCCTGATATATTTCGAAATTAATTAAGGTTGAATGGGGTTAAGTTTTGCTGTGGCTTCGAACCGAATTCCGGCCCGGGGTCGCGCAAAAAGAAGGCCAAGGAAAGTAATGGCGCGGAACCCGTTGCCCCCGAAGAAAAAGTCCATCTTCACGGGTACAAGATTAAGCTTTTTCCTCGCCGTCCGATCCGAGCCTGCTTAGCCCGCAGTGTATGTAGCCCAGCGGCGAATTTCAAATTAAGTTTCCATTTCCAACGGATTGTTTCAATTTGAATTATCTCAGTCGGAATTTATCGCCGTCTGTATGCAGCTGCAGCTTTGGGGTGAGAGTAGGTGATGCCGGCCCATTCGCCCATTAAGAAATTAATTAAATAATTAATCTTATTTGGAAAAGGATTGAGAAATCAACTGAAATAATCCAATTATGCATTCGAACAAAGTCTTGTGCGAATCTTTTACTGCGCGCCATAAAATTCGACTTTTATACGTATGCGCGTAAAAAAATGGTCCATTGAATTTTATTGCTGACGTTGCATGCAAAAATTAATATAACACGATGTTCTTTTTTACGTCTGCATTTAATTAAATGCTTGTTTCATCATCAATTCCGTTTATATGTAAGATAAAGTCGAATAGGTACAGTGAAACAAGATAGCAGCAAGAAGGACAGTTTAACTTTTCTGCGTTTTTTTTTTTACTTTATGACTTGGAGTCACGGTTCGCTCTCGGAATTACTTCGGAAATTTCCGCTACATAAATGTAGGTAATTTTGAACATTTTACTTTTTTTCAATTTCGTACTCCCATCTTGGTTATTTTCTTAAACTTTTTTTTGTCTTACGCCCGCCAAGCACTCAGGAGGCCGTAATGGCGTATATTTTATATAGAACAACCCTCGTTTCGCTATATGACTTAAATTCTAGATAGGATTTCGAATGATTAAATCGTTAATAATCCCCGGTTGATTAGAGTTTTATTCGGGTATTAATTATTCATAAATATAAACTAATTACGCGCTGTTCGTTAGCTAATTTATACAAAGCCTTATAAATAAATTTAATCCGGTAATACTACGGTTGATATTGCTCTGATTCCCACGAGGATTCTATAGTTGTTAATAATTAAGTTCACATAATTACTAATACATATATTATTATTTTAAACAATATCAATAAAAAAAATATTTTTGAAAAAATGTATATAATATTATGTATATAATATTAAAGGACATAATAATTTATGTCCTTAAATAGCATAATTTATTGTCGTTAATTTAGGAAAAATTTAAATTTTTAGTACTGTATTATTAATACGTCAAATATAAAATTTTCATCCTTGGGAATTTTTATTAGTGTAGTTTGGTCAACGTATTTCGGAATAAAACCAACCCTGCTAACTTCAGGAGGAGAAATCCAGTCTTACCAACTTTAGGAAGAATTCTGGGCTGCCACCCTGTGAATAAATTCAGTCCTGCCAACTTCAGGAGGAATCCAGTGCCCCAAACTTAAGGAGATTCAGTTGCCAACTTGAGAAGAAATCCAGTGCTGTCAACTTGAGGTAAAAACTATTCCTACGAATATCAGAAGAAATCAAGAGCTACCAACCGAGAGAGAGATCCAGGCCCGCTAACTTTAGAAGGAATTTAGTGAATATAAAGAAGTAGAGGAAAGAGAGAAAAGAGTTACTGTATAGGAAATTAAAAGTTATTTGTTTTTAAATAAGACTTTCATGTGAGACTAAAGAGACATGAAAATTTTTACATGAAATGGAGGAGGCTGATCGATCGACAGTCGTTTATTAAATTGGGATTTTGTCAGGTTTTTTACACATCAAGATGTTGAAAAGTGGCGTAAATGATACCGATCACATCAACATATTTAATATTTTATCTAGTTTTAAAATCCTTAAGCCTCAGTTTCTATTATTATATTTTCTTCTACCTATAATTATCTCTGAATCCTTTTAATATAACAAATACAGATGTCCCAAAAAATATATACGCTGATGCCAATTACTCGAATTTACTGCAAGAATCTATTTAACTACGCATTCGGGAGGACTTTATTTTTAACAAGACCTCTAAGAGAACCTCCATACTATCATCGTGATGTAAGTGCATATTTTAATGAGAATTTTTCCAACAGATGGATTGAACAAACACATTGTGCATAAAAAAATTAGTACTGCCAACTTCAGAATAAATGAAATCCTGCTAAATCTTAATAGGAATCCAGTGCTTCCAGCTTGAGATGAAATCTAGTGTTACCAACATCAGGAGAAATCCAATGCTGTAAAATTCAGGAGGAAAAACCCCACCCTACCAACTATAAGGATAAATCTAGTCCTACCAACTTCAGGAGGAATCCATTAAAACCAACTTCAAAAGAAATCCAGTCCTACCAACTACAGGCAAAGAAAGAAAGAAAAAATCTGCTCTCTAGGAAGAGAAATGGCTAAATTCAGATATCTTGAGAATAAAAAATCGTCTGAAGCATCGGTAGCGGTGTTTTTCTTGTAAAAAAATCCCAAAAACATGTAAATCATTCTTCATCGTTAGCAATAAAGTAAGCATCCATTATGATTACCAATGCCAAAATACATTAAGGACACACAAAATCTAAAATTCTTTATAATTTTTATATCAAACCTTTCTTTCATATTTAAAATTACATGGCTAATTTTATGATTCATCCAATTTCCGTGTATAAGCTTTCGATAACGCATTAGTTTATGCTAATTCCAACTGCACTTCTGCCAGCCGGAACCCTGCAGATTATTCCAATCCACTGACATAGTATCAAAACGTATGTTTTCACCGGAAACGTTTGACAATAATTTAAGAAATTGGCCGAGAGCACCGTATCCCCCGAAAGCTCCCACCTGCAGTTCAGCCGGAGGCCACAACTCAACCGGGGGGGGCTTTACATCTTACCGTGACTGGCTTAAAGAGCAAAGTTCAGGGGTGGCCATCGTCAGAAATATTTAGTGCCTTGTTTGCCACCCGATGTAGGTGCAAGATTAACAGGCGACGTGTGCCCTGGCAATAAAAACATCGGCAGATAACACATTTACAGCGCCATCGTTCTGCGCTCTGCGGTCCCCGCCGGAGATAAATTCATTTATCGTGTTTGCGCCAGCAATTTTCAGACAATTTCATCAATTAACCGGCGGTGTAGCGGCGAATTTACAATCTGGACTCGGACCCCGACGATAAAATAAAGTGCTACTCGATTCGACTAAGCTTTTTTCGCTCTGAAACCGAGTAGCTGATAAATAATATTTTCAGCGAATCGTTAACGCTGGCTATTTGATACATAACAACCTTTGTTTGGCCCTAGAATGAAATATACACCATAGCCTCTGGGGTGTATTTGAACCCATATACTATTACATTTTAACTAATTGCATAATTTAATTTAATTAAAACTAATAATTCATCATTGCTCTCATATCCACATCATTGAATAAAATTCACATTATAATATAAAACTCATATATAATCAATTAAATTATTATTAATATTTAAATAATTTATTTAATTAAATCAGATTTAGTTTTAAATATAATATTGTTTTTTTAAATACTCAATTATTCAATACGTAATTAAACTATTAAAATACCCGTCATATCTTGGAGGTAATTATAATCAAATTATGATTGTTGAAGTTAATTGCCAATAAGCGCAGATAGTATTCAGATGGGTGACCATTCTGAATACTCTGAGTGACGCTGGTCAACAGAGGGGTGGTGTGGATGAAGGCGCTGACGACCCTTCACGCACAAAAAATAACACCAAAATATAAGCCGAAGCGGGCAGCGCTCTCAGCATAAAATCCCAGCGGTGCAGCCGCGGAAGTTCACGCACCATATATCTCTGAAGGAAAACTATGTCCATGGTCCTCCATAAGGGGAATCATGCACATGGTCACGATCCTCCAGAAATGAGGGAAAGTGGATTATTATCTTATATAAAAATATAATAATATGTAATCCCTTCACAACTTAAAAAAAAAATAAACTATTTAACCAACTAACAAAACTGTTTTTTTGGAAAATCTAGTATTTAATCATCTAATTTAAAAAAATAATTCAAAATCCAAATTATTAAGTGATAAAAAAAATATTAACATATTAGGGCGAAGAATATACCAAGGACGTTTAATAGGCATACTTGACATTGTTTGCGGCTGAAAATTCGTGGAATTGCTATACATACACAATATTTTTCAGGAATAATTGAATTTTCAAGACAAAGAAATAATAATAAAAAATAGCATTTAATAGACCATTAATTGCCTAAACATTTTAAAATACGTCTGTAAATTTAACAATCATATTATACAAATTAAACATAAAAATAGTGGCGAAATATCACGCAATTCTAATTCTTTTCATTTTCACTCCTAAATACTGGGACTTTGAATACAATAAAAATAATTGTAATAATGTCTGAAAATAGTGCAAACAGAAGCATTTAGAAAATGATTATTATCAAAGACAAGATTAAACTCTGTGACTTAAATATCATTCATCCATTATAGATTTATTAATAAATGGTTTACTATTTAGAAATAATTCTGAATGTGTTCCCTAATCGCTTTTTTTAAATTTATACGGCGATCTAAGCATATTGCCAGGAATTTAGTTGAGTCTGTCTGAGGCAGCAGTTCACCATTAATACTAACAGGAGGGTAATGACCTTTTCTTAGAATGAAAGTTATATGGACCGACTTGGTTTAATTTGGTAAAAATTTTCCGCATTTTTAGCCAACGGTGGATATTTGTCAGACTTTCTTTCTAAATGCATTTTCTTTGTATTTTCTAAATCCTCGTGTGATATCAGAGTACTATGACATCTGCATTGGAGGCGATTAGTGTGTTTTCAGTGTTGGGCATATCAGCAGTGTATAGTAAATACAGGGTTAGACCAATTACGCTTTTCTGTGGTACTCCAGAGTTAATAGGATACAGTGCGATACTTTTCCCATTTTGTTTGACGCAGAAATTTCTATTATTTGATAACGGTTAAGTCTTTCAGATATTTCCGTGTATTATAGATTTTAGTTTAGTCCAGATAAAAAATATTTTTACTTCCTAGATCATTCCGCTTAACTTGGAACTTTATATGTAAAAATATAATTATAAAGTTCCAAGTTAAGCGGAATGATCAAGGAAGTAAAAATATTTTTATCTTTTTAATTTAAAATATAATTTAAAAAGAGACAAGCAGACTGCGTTTTAATGACATTTGGTGAGATGAAAAAAAAGTACTTTATTCTTATGATCTTATTCTTATTATGTTTTTCAAAGAGACAACTAGCAAAGCTTACTTATAGTAAGGATCTAACTATTAAGAGGTGCTTTTGAGTATACGGAGAGATGCAAATGCATCATTTATAATTAAGTATACCTCTTGTAATAAAACAATTACGAGCGAAGTATCCTGTCTCCTACTCGAAAATTTTAATCTAGCAATAAGGCTAAAGAGACTTATTTTTCAATAGACATTTTATTGCAATACGACAACGCCCGACCCCAAAATAAAATAATAGAGCTTTTAGGAAAAACACTACAACTTCATAATATATTAAATTTCGATATGTGCAGCAATTTATAGCTGAAAAATATCGCAAAGCGATATTTGGCATCCAAATTCACAAAATTTTACTTTGCGCTATTAAAGAAATGTCAACATAAAGAAAATATATTGCATCGATGTAATAAGAAAATAATTACCAGTAATTTTTACTAATAAACTCGTTGGGCTGGTAAAAATTTTAAATATTTATAAAAAAAATGTATTTACATTTTTTTTTTAGCTATTGCGAGTTTATTTAAATTTTTCATATGAATAAATTTCTTTACGACATTGAATACTTTACGATAACACCATAACTCAAGCTTACGACATAATTCTGGCTAAGCCGGCGGCCGCGGCGACTGCAAAACCGAGGCCTACTACAAAGGATCCGTAATATACATCATCGTTTAAGGCCAAGTTTAAAATTTAGTACGTGCTTCGGTGCACAGTATCAAGTAACAGGTGACGTAAATATCAACAGGGACATTAATTCTGATAACAAGGGTTTCGGTTCCCTGCCAGGGATGAGGTTCTGGAACGCGTATTGAATTTCCACTGGAATACCACGGAATATTTATGGTGACTCTCAGATCGGGCTCAGTCCGGTAATAAATTTAAAATTTCGATAACATCCCTCCTCTGTGTCCTGGGGAGGGGGATGGCGCGTGGTGGCGAATCTCACGAAATAGTGCTGGCCCTCATATTCTAGGCAAAAACAACGGGTTTCGTTTTACCGACTGCGAGTAAAAGGGCTTGATGGATATACGAGCCCATTGATATTACTTTCGTGCCTTCAAAGTAAGCAAATCAGAAGGATTTTTGCATTTTTTTGCGATGCAGAGTACACAAATATTTGCGCAGAAAAAATAAGCCTGTCTTATGTAGGAAAGCTTTTAAAATACTTTATCTGTGAATATGTTACGCGCATTGTATTACATGAGTATATTGTTAATATATGTATATTATGTAATTCTGAGAATTTTTTTATTTATTTTCATCTGAAATAAAAGTCGCATGAAATCTTCGGCTTAAAATTTTCAAGGATTTTTTTTTAGTCGCTTGTCTTGCAATTAGATGACAATGGTTTAACTGGTATTATAATTACAGTAACAGTCAATGAAATCCACTAAGGCAAAATAATAATTTCATTTCTTAGCTTTCAAATAAAATTAGTGAGCAGAGGAAGGGGGTATGATTTTTTATATAAAGTACCGTTTTAATTACCTACTTTACCAGAAGTTTAGTTAATCTACAGTGTCGACACAATCGAATTATAAATAAATTCCAAAAAACTGGGAGTCTAGAGCGCAAAAAAGGAATAGGACTAAAGCGGAAGACAATTGCTCTGGAACTAAGTCTTTTAAAAAGGTTCTACTCAACCATCTGACTTAAAACTGCAGTAGATATAATTACAGAGTAGAGTTCTTTAAAGGTAGGGAAACTGAAGTCAGGGTCGATTCAGTAAAGAAAAAACGGTACTAAAAGATTCCAATGTGCAAAAGTTTACGGGACCTAGACTAAAGAGGACTGGAGGAAAATTATCTTCTGCGATGTAGGCAAATGCAAGTAAGGAAGAAAACAGGAGAAAGTTTAACGAAAAATGCATCAGGCCAACTTTGAAGTATCCAGCATGTAAAATAGTTTAAGAATGCATAAAACAATCTTTAATGAGAACCTTGTTCCATCCATAGAACAACCCTTATCTTATATAAACGACTGCATCTTTCAGGACGATTCTGCACTAAGCCATCAGGCTAAAACGGTAAAAGTTATATTTTTTTTTGTTTTATTTAACCATAAATGTCAGTTTATGGAAAAAATATCAAAAAATTTCTCGTTCTTATTTTCACTGATCAAAGATTTATATATAGAAAAACTTGATATTTCAACCTTGTTAGGGCCAGGTTATCTATTTTTTGTTTATAAATGCAAAATAATTTGTATTGTTAGAAAAAAATCTACAAAACTTGAAGATATTCTAAGGATTTTCTTAAAAAAAATTCAATGACCGTCACTGTAATTATCCCACAAATTTAAATAACTGTATTGATTGATTGTAAAATTATTCTAAAATGTTATAATGATCGGAAAAAAATCATTTTTATATTTTGAAAATGTTCTTATATCATATATTTATTTAGATTTAATTAAATTCCAAGAAAATATATTAATTATTTCAGCGGATACAACGTTTACAGCCTGTAATTATAATAAATCCTACATGAGATTATGTATATTAAAAAAATCGGGAATAAATAATATTAATACATTGGGGATAAACAGATTCAATATTTTTAATCCTTGCTCGCATCCCGTTAATTCTGATACCGTAAATTTTCATTTCGTCGCCATTTTCACGGGCCCGCGAAGCCTTATAAATCCTCTTCAAATACTCTCCTGGTGCAGATAGAGCTTGCCGAACCGGTTTTTTTTCAAAAGCTACATGTGACTTTATATTAAAAAAAGGTAGCATAAGACGCCGGTGCCTACAAAAGAAAATACTGATCGCAATGAAAAACGTCACAAATAAAAAAGAGATATATCTGCGACGTGTGCTTTCCGCCGCCGTGGCTTTGTACGCCGTCGCCGAATTGAAGAGTCAAAAAATGTTGAAAAAATAATATATATATGAAATTTGATCTTGTACGGAGATCAATTCTATTTGACATATTTCAGTGGTCGCACATATATTTTTTTAAAAAGAAAAACCTTTATCTGCTCCCAGTAATCAAGTGGAAGAACATCGGACAACCCTTATTTACGTTGCGTAAATATATCCAATAATGGAATATTGTAGAAAAAAAGGGTTGAAGTGATATATCAATGTAATAACATCAAAGCCAAAAAAAAGTGACATCATTACCGTGTATAGTTCCAATAATAAACCTGATAAAATGACATTCAATATATATTTTTATATGAGTAAATATTATTTTCAAGAATGAAATATCATTTTTTCTAATATTATCAATTATTCAGATCGCGTCATATAAAAAAAAGCATTGTGAAGAAGATCGTGAAATTTTTTCCTAAGTAAATCTTATAATAAAGTCATTAATTCTGAACCGAGAGATATGATATATATAAAAATATTTTCATAAAATATTTTAATATTAAGCTTAAAGTGGAGAGGCTATTACATTATCCCGCGAGCTGGATGAAGCTTACGTCAATGACGCCTTTCAGTTAATGGTGAAAAACTGTAAAGCAGGATTATGGTATAATCTGTATATATTTTCATTAATATTATTTTTTTTCTATATATATAACATATTTTATTGGTAATATATGCGATTCAGATAAAATAATTGTTTTATTTTACACGAAAGGACCAATTGAATTTGGTGTCTGGCCAAATTTAGGTCTATCTTCCTTATGTTTGCCAAGTAACATGCGAAGAATCTATTTTTAATCTATGTCACCCAAATTACTATATTCTCGGTGAACAAATAAAAAAATATATTATAATTATTATCAGAATTATAGAATTTATAAAAGATATTAGGATTATTTAAAAAAATATGCTTTTTAATTAAAATATAATAAAAGTTCCTAATAAAATTTGTATTATCAGATATGACTTTTTTCTTCATATCTAGAAACATTTTAACCTTTCCCACTATGACCACTTTTGGTCCAATCTACGTTCTACTCGATCAATTTTATTTTACGAATATATAAAAAAACCACATTGGTTTAATATAATAAATAAGAAACATCTCTATGATTTGATTTGATATCCTATCCAATAAAATACATTTTTAAATAAATAAATAGAAAAAAACCAGGTTCAATTTTTTTGCTAAAAAATCTTACGTCTGGCGCAGTGTGGAGTAAAATTATACGTTTATATAATATGAATATTAACTAATCCCATTTTATTGTTATTTGGTGGTATTTATTGTTATTGGTGTTATTTATTGTTATTTATTGTTATTTATTGTTATTTATTGTTATTTATTGCTATTTATTGCCATTTATTGTCATTTATTGTCATTTATTGTAATTTATTGCCATTTATTGTCATTCTTATTTATACTTCTTACTGGCATTTCATTGTTATTTAGCGGTACGCATTGCCATTTATTGGCAATTTGGTAATTTTACTGAGGCATTTATTTCGGCACACATACTTATTGGCATTTATTGCATTTATTGGTATTTATTGCATTTATTGTTATTTAAGTGACATTTATTGTTATTTCTATTGGCATTTATTGCCATTTGGCATTTCTATTGGTTATTTATTGCAATTTCCAGGGTACTTTACTGATACGTATTGCACTTTATTACATTTATTGGTACTTTATTGCTATATATTGCATTTGGTAGATGTATTGGTATTTATTATTATTTATTGCATTTATTATTATTTATTGTTGTTTATTGTTATTTATTGTTATTTATTATTATTTATTATTATTTTTGTAGCCTTGACTCCTATGGAGGTAGTCTCTGTCGCCGTACCATAAAGAATAATTGGTCAAATGTTGATGAGCCTACACGATAATAGATGACTTCCGGCAGTTGCAGCGAAATAGCTACGCGTTTCAATAAATACACAAAATGACGGCTTGATTGGTTGATAAATTAGAACATTTTTTTCAAGAAGTTCAATAGGGAATTACAACAGATCTTGGCTCCTTATAACGATATACGCGAGATTTATACGCTAAAAGCAGACAATTACTTATTACAGAATTTTGAAAGGAAATTTGCCATCAAAAATAAAAAAAAAATTTTTTGATGGCAGGTGCTTCGTGTCCCTTTTAGAGAATATGTTGTCTCGTATTCAAGAATTTCGACAATAGCTTGTCACTGTAACTAATTTGCACACAAACGCATCCATAGAAGACATAGAGAACGCTAGAATCCTCAAGTGCATCCAGCAGCAACATCTGATTTAGTATTCAGATGTCATCCTAGACCAGGGATGAGCAACCTTTTTTAACAACGGGCCATTTACAAATTAAAAAATGTTGTGCATACAAAAATTAAATAAAGAACTTAAATTATCTCTTTATCAAAAAAATAACCAACTATATAAAATTACAGAAATAAAACACTATTTAATAGAAATACTATTAAAAAAAACAGCGAATTGTTCTAAATTCATGTAATTTTAATAGAAATTATGTCAACATTTTGAAATTTATTTCTTAAATCGTGAACAAAATTAAAATGGTAAACAAAAAAATGTTAAAACTAAGAGTGATTTTTCGATCTAAATATGTTAACCGCGACTCAAATTCCGTTACTAATTTTTGTAAAATGCTGGGCATACTTTCGGGCTCTTGAAGGAATTTCTTTATTCTAAAGTGTTAAAATGTGACGTGCTGTGTAACAACAGATCGTTGTTCTTAATTTTTAGTTTCTTTTCCAAAGCATTACACTCTTATCAAACATGTTATGAATAAATTTGCCTTTTCCCTGATGTTCCACGTTTAAGTCATTCAAATACTGAGTTATATCGACGAGAAAGGCAAAATCACACATCCATTCTTTATCTTCGAAATGGGGAAATGGATATTCTTTCATTTCCACAAACAATTGAATATGATTTTTAAGGTTATATATTATTTTAAGCATAGCACCTTTATTCAACCAACGCACCTCTGTGTTGCAAATTTATTTAATTGAATAGGAATTATTCTTTAGACACAAGACATCGCTTGTTTTTATTTACCATTGCCATTGAACTATACATTTAGATCTTTCGAACATTAATTAATATAAAAATATATTTATATGATATAAAACTTATCTGAAAACTCATTTTGAATCAAACCTAATATTTATTGATTTTTAAATTAAATTGAGACGAATTTTAAAGATTTTTTAATGATTTTTTCTTAAATTTTAAATTTTTTTTCTTAAAGTGCACATTTAATTTGAATGTTTGCATAATTTGATTCGTTTAAATTTACGTTTGAAAGGGCCGACGGATTTTTAAAGGATGTTCGCCCTGAGTTCGACTGACATTTCACAGCTACGTCCTCTTTTGAAGACGACAGCCCTTTCGAAATGTGGTAAACCATTCAGCTAAATATAAAATGGCGTTTAAAACCCGCGAAAGGATCCGAGGATACGACAGCGGTGCGTATGGCTACCAGGGTAATTAAATAATAATCGACCCATTGCGTCATCGGCGTCCACTCGTAAAATGGTATACGACCGGACCGAATGGGATGTAGTTAAGATCAGCTGCAGGTGTGTGTGGTGGTGCTTGCTGAAAATTAATGAATTCTCGATTATGGAATCGCACCAGACCGGTTGGCTTTCAACGATGCACAAATTGGTAACCGAGATGGCGTTACTGAGATTAATAAAGCAATCAAGATATGTGCCGATATTTATTATAATAATTAATTGGTAATGCGATATAAATAAAATGTAAATAAAGAGCGCAGGCTACATTTAAAGCAGAACCACTGACAGATTTACAACGGGCGGTAAATAAAGTAGCAAAAGAGATACCATCGAAGAACCAGAACGATACACACTAGTTACCGTAAATTACGTGTACAAAAAGTCTACGAATTTATTGGACGAGTATTCTATATTTTTTCCAATAAAGTCAAGTTTTATTATTCAAACTAAATTCGCACATTCCTCACTCCGGCCCGTTGTTTAAACACAAACGCCTAAAATTACAGGTCACTGCGTCCGCGTCGAATGCGATTGGCCAAAAAAAATATTTGTTAATTGCCAATTCGACAAATTGAATAATAAAGTCCAATCTAAAAATCATCCACGCTGCGTACGTTAAAATCTCGTTACAGTGTTTATTTAGGACACTTCAACCCTCGCCGAATCGTATCATAGTTTTTTTAAGGCGTTTATTCATCGTGGATCGCAGTCCTATCATAACATTTATTATGAAAATTGTACTAAATGACATATCTTTGATAAAATAACGACGTAAAAATGTCATATAATGATCAATCTGGAATAATTCTAACTTAAATTATAAATTAACCTAATGGGACCCCCAAGTTTTTGACTTTTCTCGAATAACTCTTTTAACATAAATCCTAAATATCACATTTTTTTTAGTATTTGTCTAAAAATTCTAAAGAATAAATATTGCAAATAATAATTGACCTTTATTGTCCGCAATTGAGAAAAAAAAATAAAAACAACAACATTTGCTTCTGAAGCCATGGGTGCGATGTTCTTTCTCGCTCGCATCCGGAAGGATGCCAAGTGCGAATGAAACGTATACCAGTGACAAGTGCCACGATAATTTGGGGTCAGTCTACCGGCGGCGTGTCCTCAATCTACGAAAAAAATTCAAAATATTGACCAAATTTTTAAGCATATCATGAATAGCTATTTTATTCTTAGAATAATCCATTTATTTAATAAAAACTCGAGATATTTATGAAGATTTTATCAATATCTTGGCTTGAAATGCTTGGAGTCTATTTTCGTCTTGACGGGTCCGTGAAACGTGACATCAACATGACATATTTGTCAGTTATGTCAGTACACTTGTTTCTGGCATTATTAACCATATTATTATAGTTGATTACATTGTTATTGACTCTCGCAGATATTTCATAAGAACCTTTTTTTTCATGAACCCAAAAGAATTATTATTTTCAATATTCAATCATATTTTTTGATATATGATTTTTTCCAACACCCGAAGATATAAAAAAAGATTAAAAGACGATGGTTTTACCAATATTAAGTCGATAAAGAACAAATCGTTGAAGTAGCTAAACACCAAAAATTACTTACATCTCAATCATCAAACTAATAGATAGACCAGGGCATTACTGCAACCTACGACCTCTTCGCCATAAATTCCGTTAGTTCATTGAACAGAAAGACAATAAAGTTAATAGTGCTTTGAAAAAAAAAATAACAAGCCAAGATGAATTAATCTTGATATGACATAGCATGTCTGAAAGGGATGTTACGAATGTAGAAAATGATATAACTGATAAAAATAAAGGTGCCTTATAAATACACATTTATAAAATAAAAAGTCTTTAGATCAATGGTGGCCAACCTTTTACATTCAATGCGCCATTTTTTTCACATACGAGATGTGCCATGCAGCTTAAGCACATTTTCTACGTTCTTACGTTCATGAAAATTGGAATTAAATTTGCGTCTATTAGGTAAACTTCATGGGAAAAAAATCTTGTTCACATCAATATCTCCTTACGAAACAAATTTTCCTTGTATACTAATAGGCATCTTAATAATTTTTCAAAATTCAATTACAAATCAATTTTTAAATACGAAAAAAACCAATGCTTGAAAACTGATGCCACTTTGGACTTCAACAAAGACCCTCATCAGGCCCATCCTAGCATACGGGTCTGAATGTTGGGCATGACAAAACAATATGAGCGACAACTGAATATTCTATAGAGGAGGATTCTGAGATATATATTTGGAGCCGTATTTGACCACGTAGAATGGCGTATCCGAAACAACGAGAAACTGTGCTGACTATACAAGGATATACCGATCACAGCTGTCGTCAGAATGGCCAGACTCCGGTGGGCCAGTCACGTGTCAAAGATGGGGGATAGTCAGCCGCCGAAAAGACCTATGGTTAACAAGCCTTCCTGTCCCCGGAGGAAAGACAGGCCCAGACTGAGGGGGCTGAACTGTGTACAGAGGGCCACTGAATCATTGAAACCGGATAAAATGGAGTAGGATGTTAGATGAGGCCAGGGCTCTAGAATAGATGATGATGATTTTGTTTATCTTGCATTTTTTTTATCTCCAAAATCTACTCAGAACCTATCCTTTAGAAAGCAAGCACGCCTCATAATGAAGAACAAGTTCACATCTTTCAAATCTAAAAACTGATAATGTTCTATGAATTATCGTTTGTTTAATACTCTTAATTTTATTTTATTCACAAATTTCACAGCCATTAACACAACAGTATACAGTACCTCTTGCTGTATAATGCAGTACAGGGAGATTTCAAAAATAAGCTGTAGTGCCATTGGCTTTTCCTTATCAGTTTACTTTAATCTAATTTTTTAAGCATAATTTTGATTCTTCAAATATGTCTGAATCTTGTAATTTTCCAATGCGCCGCGTTTAAGGTATGGACTATAAGTTAGTTATCCCTGATTTAGATGAAATAATTGATATTGAAGAACGCATATAACAGGGCATTGAAGAACGCCTTTTATATGTTCAATGTGACATTTAAAATACTAACGGAAGTTTATGAATTCTCCACTTAAAAGTTCTATTCTTATATTCGATATACTGAGCAGTTTTATGATACTGTTAATATCATAAAACTGCTCAGTATATCGTAGTATCCAATTTTATGTTACTATTTGACGATGGAAAATGCCATGACAGAAAATATCTCATTTCCCACTCACTCATATAAAGATTCAATAGAGATATTAAGACACAGGAACAATGAGCCATTTACAATTTACATTACTCCATGACCAATATCATAACCAATTCCTAGAATTTATAGATCTCGCCGGAAAATTAAATTTTCCCTTCCACTAAGGTCAGTCGCGGTTATCTTACATTAGTATAACAGATATTCGGACACGAGCCAGATAAGGAGAGGACAAAGATGTTGCATCCTGTATTCGAATCATGATTACACTCCTTAGACACGAAACAAATATCAGGGAGGATAATTAACACGACAATAGCTTTATTCCAAACATCAGATCATATCACATCACTTTCAGGGCTGCGAGTCACGCCATTCTTTCTCGGCCCGCCCTACGAAACAATTACGGGCCTAAATGTGCGTGCGGCGCAATTCTCTCACCTTGTCACTCAATCGCGATGCGAATATCCCTGTGCGTAATTACAGGGGCTGCCAACTGTTTTGTTCGGTGATCCCCCAGCACGTCTTCATGCGCCCTTTCATACGTCAATGTCGACTCGCGTCCGCATTGTGCGCTACACAACACGGCCATGTTATTTTTGTACGTCATGTTCATTTAATTAAACATTTAGACACGCCGAGATATATTACACGGCCGAATGTGCCGAGCAATTCGCCATTTGCTGCGAAAACCTACTCGCGTGCGATATTGCAGACTGGTGTCTGGTGGGCCTGTTTTTATTGAAAAGTTTGCGTTTCGGCGGATAAACGGATGATTTGTTGCTAAAATTTGACTAAAATAATTTTATACTTTCGACTATTTTACCAGAGCTTCTTTTAAAAGGCATTATTTTTGTTTTATATAATAAAATATTATGGACAGAGATAAATTAATGATGCGTTCATCTTCTGTTTGTTTTTCATTTTCTCATGTCATGACCAACTGCTTTGAGTCACACTGAAATCTTTTATTCCACGATAGATACGTTCCGTGTAAAAAAAGGGTATAATTTAATTTAGAAAACCGTCCTATTTGAAAAATGAACAACATCATCGTTTAGAAAATATGCAAAAAAATGTGATAATAAAAACCGAAATGTCACTTTTATATTTCCTGAAGACTTTTGATGGCTACAACTACTTTTTTTTACAAAAAATCCTCGATCTCAATTACTCTAAGATATATTGGGTATACTTTATTGAATAAAATAAAGGCAAAAAATTAAACCAGTGCTTGTGTGATATCTTCATTGTTTTCAATTTTTTTGCCCTGCAAAAAAATTTGTAAGGACAGAAACAAGTAATAATCGAAGGGTGTTAGGTCCGGTGAGTATGATGGATGCGACAGAATTTTCCAGCCTAACTCTGCGAGTTTCTGATGAGTCACCAAAGCAGTATGTGGCCTAGCAATATAATGAAACAGTTTGATGTCCTTCCTATTGAACAAGACCGGCCTTTTTCTTGGAGAGCTATTTTTAAATTATCCTTTGCTGACAATACCTCTCAAAATTTAGCTTTTTATTCGGTTCGAGTATAACTCCTTTACTCTGAGACAATTCTACATAGGTGCGGATGTTCAAAGGCGATATTTTTAACCAAGAATTGAAAAGTTCTCGATCTTTACATAGAATCAACGAAGCTTTGCTATTTTTTATTAATTTGTTCATGCAATCTTTAATATTTTTTAGTAGCATCGCATTTATAGCAGCTTTAAATTCACGGTGGAATCCAGATGGTTTTTAATCGCACTCGGCACATCGTACCGGATGCGGGCGAGAAAATTACATCGCGCGGGTGGTAACAGCAGCGAATATTGTTTTTTTATTATTTTTTTCGCACTTGCAGATAATAAAAGTTAATCATAATTTTTAGACAAATACAACAAGTTTATGACATATAGGATTTATATTAAACGAGTTATTGGAGGAAAATCAAAAACTTGGGGTATCAAATGTATCGGCATGGTTAGGTTATAGTGAAATTTTCTGTGAAATTATATGACATAAAAACACATTTAATATTTGTTTCAGCTATTGATTGTATAATTTCATTTTATTTTTTACATAAGAAGTCGGATCCCATCTCAAAGGCAATTTGAAAACACCACACCATAGAAATGGCATCAAAGAATATTTCAATCTTTGAGATGCCTGATGAGCTTCTATCTACGTAATATAATCTCAAAGGCTTCGGATAAATAGAAATCACTAGCATGCATACCGTTACATTATTGATCATGGAGTGAATATTTTTTCTGACTCAAACACGAGCTTTCGCACACCGTTACAATATTCCATTCTATTAAATCAACTCTGTCTTGTTGGTTTTCGCAATATTGCTATTTACGTTATCCAACCGAGGGCTTGAAATTAAATTGCCTCGTGATTGACAACGTGAAACATGAAAAATTACACGGCCGGATGTTTTCATTTTCTTTTTATTTTCTCTGCCCAAAATATTGTGTTCACACGCGTTTTAATATCATCCGTTTATCTGCTGAAAAATTTAATCAACGTTGGAATATTGAGTATTTTAATGAAAAATGAAAATATATATGATTTTCAATTAACACTGTGTCTGAAAAAGCCAATGAACGATGAGTTTTCAGGATATAATTACTGGTGGTTTAAAATAATTAATAATAATTAATTACGTCAATATCAAATATCATACTAATTGACGTAATTAATATTCAATTTCATTTTCAGACAATTTATAGTAATAATAGTTTAATTGATTTACGATGGGCTATTTGTAGTTCAATTATTTTTGTTTTTCTCGAATAACTCTTTAAATATAAATCCAAAATATCATAAACATTTTGTATTTGTCAAAAAAAAGTGAAGAATAAATATTATAAATAATCATTGACCTTTATTGTCTGCAATTACGAAAAAAAAATAAAAACAACAATATAGCCATAACAATGTAGCCACGGGCGCGATGTTTTTTCTCGCTCGCATCCGTACGATGTGCCAAGCGCATAGTAAAACGTATATTAATATACTTTTATTTTAAAATAATCTATTTTATTAAAAATAAGTCAAAATATTGATGAAAATATCATCAATATCTTGACTTGAAATGCCTTGGGTCTAAATTCCATTATAAATAGACCCCCTTCGGATGACGCGGTTGGTTTCAGGTCGCCGTGACAGATTAATTAATAAGAATAATTTAAATACAACTAATATGCAAAACTAATGATTATTAAAATCCGACAAACAGATTTAAAAAAACTGTAAATAAATAAAATTCTATTGCAGATGAATAAATATTTTATGCTTTGCGCCGCCATTTTGTTTATTGTATACGCACTGAAACGAGTTTGATCTTAACAACTTTTTTATTGTCCATGTATATTTTTTTCGACTGCCACCGAATAAAATGTCAGCGATGAAAAATATATTTTAAAAATAACAGTGCGGAGATAATAAATTTTGCAAATGATACATGTAAACTTATCTCCATATTTTTATACCCCACGTATAATTCTGCGTATTCTGATAAAAAGTGATTTATAGACTATATGATTTTTTGCATAAAGGGGTCGTCAACCGTACGTGCATCGTTACTCGGTGGTCGTCCGACCAAATAGTAATGCCTTACTATAGTATCCAGAATCTAATAGCATTATAATAAAAAGATATTCTGATTGTAGGGGATTTATTTCGATTCTTGGAGGCAATGGTACACGTCGACAATGGCTCCGGACCATCGGATATATCACGTCATTGTCGTATGAGCGATGAGAGCGACGTAGGTGCTACCGAAGGGGTCTACGAGTGGCACCCAGGACGACCTCCAGACACCGCAGTCGGTCATCCAGAGACGTATCCCGGCGATTAATCTCCGAACATGGACAGGGCACGTTCCACTACATGGGCCGCGACAATCGTTCGGACGCGAACGGGGGCGCCCCGGGCGACGTTTATTCAGAATCGCATTAGACGTAAGTAGATTTTTCGGTATCAAGTATAAATAGGGAGCCTTGTCTTTATTTTATAGGACGTCTTTGTCGTTTGCATAATATGCCATTTGCATTTTAATGAGATGCCAACTTTGTGTTTATTCTGTGTTGTTTTTTTTTTAATAAAATTCAGCTCGTTTCAGATTCCGCTAGTTATTGTGAGATTCCAATTAATTAATACCATTGCGTATTAATGTGGTTGCAAAGATAATTTTAGAACGTCTGGGAATTTGAAATAAATTATTTTTTACTGCTTTCGAATTAGATATAATAAAACGTGTCTTTTTGGCGTGACTAACATATTTTTCGCGTGTTAGCAGACATGCAATCATTGTCATTGTTAAGTTTGACGATTTTTTATGATATTATAGTTTTAATACAGCGGTACCCGCGTCCTTCGAGCTTTTGTTAGTGGACTGGAATAAAATTAAAATAAAAATACTTGAAATAGATAAGAATAATTCATCAATTTACAACGGCAATATTGCAAAAAAAACTGGAATTAATTGTAGCTAGTGTTTACTTAACTGCAGAAGAGAAAGATATACTAAGCATCAAGATAAATAAATATCATAAAATAAATAAAGATTCTAAAGAAAGGAAAGAGTTTCTCACTCTCCCCCCAGTTTAAAACCATGGCACTGACTAATTTAATATTATTTCCGTTGGATTGAAGTTTATATTAATTGTTTTTTAATTATATATTCAACAAAGGATGGAGGGCATTTAATTAATTAATTCCAACGCGCCAAACTACCCAAACTTCCTACATAAATATTTTTAAAAAACATGCGGAGGTAATGGGTCTCTTCCTCTTACATACTCCCTGGCCAGTGTTATAAAGAAATTCCCTAAATTTAGAGTTTTCATTTACATACATTTAATAAGAAAATGCACATTTTTAATAATTTTCAGGCTTGTTAAATAACATTTTGTGTTATCTTGGTGCACTTGTTCTTGACGTATCTTAACATTAGTAGCCTTATTAAATTTTTGTAAACTGTATTGGCGAAAAAGTTTTTCCTATTTTAATGTACACGGTAATTTTTTACTTCAGCATAATATGAAAAATGAAAAATTTTGGCAAGAGACAGTGCCGTTATGATTCTTCAACCTCTGTATTTACCGTATCTTGTCTTTTACGAATTCTTTCCTTTCGTGAAGGTGAAAAAATATTAAAAAATGACGTTTTGCTAACTTAAAAGAGATAAATATATAGCACTTTGCCGAAAATTGCATCAGAAAAGTGCTTTCAAATATCGGAAAAATTTTATTTCATTTAATTTTAATAAAATAGTTTTTGTTTAAATATTATTATAAAAATAGTCAAGTTCAGTTTGCGTCCAGACATGGTGAAATAAACGTTTGTAATTCATGAGCTTTAGTTTTTGTGTCAAACATTTTATTTTAATAATAGGGGCAATATATCAAACCTAGAGTCCATTGACAGGATTTATGACCTATTATTGACTGTAAACAGATGACAATTTTTCTTTTGATAATTTAAATCGGATGATAGGGGATTACAGGACACCTCTAAATCACGAAAACCTTGAAAGTTCGATAAAGACTTGCTAAAATCATTATTTAAATCCGATCCTAGACAAATTATAAAAGAATTATCACAATCATTTGTAATGAGTAAAAGATCTCAACCTTTTTTTACAGCAAATTGTAACCGAAGACCGAGAAATAAATGGTTTACGATGAAGTGTAAACCAAAACACCAATTACAACCCTAAGAAGCCATGATTAACACTTTGGAAAGTTTGTTTATGCATTTGGTGAAATATGAATTATTAAAACAAGGCGAAACCATAATTAGACACATTGAATCAGAAGTTGAAGGAAAAACATCAGAATCTATCTAATAGTAAAATAATTATTCGCCACAATAATGCAACTTGTAAAACTAAATAAATCACCAATAAATTTAACAACTAATTTGGAAAGTACTTCGCATCCCTTTTATTTGCCAGAGGAAGATCATAGGACTTTCATATCACTTATTCAGACCACTAGAACATTCACTAAATAATAAAAAATAAATATAAAATGTGCTAATGTTAAAAATCAGGTTCATATTTTGGATGAGAAATAGTAGTAAGTACGAATCTCTTTCCGGACTATCTATTATATAGAATGTCTAATGCATAAGTTGGTGCCAATGAAGATGGCGATTTTATTTCCATCAGCACGGAGCACCTCTACACTATCATCGAGATGTAATAGCACATCTTGATGAGAATCGTCTACATAGATGGCTTAGAAAGAGGTTCTATAGAATACCTGTTGCCCAAACCTAACACCACTGGACTGTTTCTTCTCAAGATACCTTAAAGATAAAATCCACGCCAGAAAACCAACGATATTGAAAGAAATAAAAGCAAGAATACCGTTCTGAAGTTTGTTAAAGTTTCTGAATCAATAGTCCACCGTTATCAGCTGTGTATTGACCAGAACACTAATAATTTTGAACAAGAGAAAGGGTATACATTTTATTAGAATTATTTAACAATTTAAATATTAATTTTATGTGAATAAAAACTGTAATCATTCAAACTGTATATCATTTCTTTGTGACACCTTGTATAAACACTAATAAGCTCGATCATTTTTTGACATATTTAAAATTATTCATATTTTGCGTAGGCATGGTTTTTATTAAAGCAGATCTGAGCTTGAATTTTATAATAAATAAAAAAAAAAACACATTTTAGCATATTGTTATATTTATCTTTGCGTCTGACGAGCTATCCATAAATAATTTTTAGTTAAAAAACATAAGATTTCCATAAAAAAGAGCATATAGGCTATATATATTTATAAGCTTTTTTTACTGTTGCATAATACTTTTAGTGGAACGTATCTACCGCATAGAAAAATACTCTACCGTATTTAGTTAGGGCAATAGATTAATTGCCAGCAGCAATAATAATACAGCAATAGCTCAACTCATTAATTAATACAAGAGCAGTAAGTGAAATTAATTAATTGAAACTCAAACATAATATCTCTCCAGATATACACATGTGGTAAGTATTAATTCATTGCGAAATTCAATTACGTGAATAAAATTAATATACAATAAAAATATACACTCGGTAAAGCATTGTTCTGATTGAGTACAAGATATTATTCATTAATTACTATATTGTTTTAATCCAAGTTTGCACGAACTAAGATAAATTATTCCAATCATATCCTACTATACCAATATTTTAATAAATTTAATATATGTATCGAACGAGTATATTCTTTTGCATGGGAATAAATTGAAGGTAAACAGGGATGTGCCCTTGGGATATTATTCGAAGTTACACGCCACAACTTGTCTGAACCGTGTAACTGCACTAAAAGCTTTCCGGATATAGTTATGAAACTCACTTTTCTCCCGTCATTTCGACGACATTTCTTTTTTTTCCTACGTAATATATTATTTTAATTAAAAGACATTGCTTCGTTGAATCGAGTCCGATTGAAAGGAGATCGATACCCGAATAAAAGCTCTACACATACGCACACTCGAGCGTAAGCTCCGCATACAAAATCCGGCACCGCAATCCATACATCTCACCACGCCCATTAATTTCAATAAAACAACTTGTCAGCAATTCTCAAACGGCACATTCTCATCAAAGTCAAAACGGGCTCTTATCCTTTTCGGGAAGAATAATTGCGAACGTCTCAAGATATTCTTTGTTATTTCCATCGTTATGAGGGGATTACAAATGTAGCGTAATCTATCCGGGACCCCACCTCCCCGTGTGGGACACGTGAATAGAACGTTTTCTAGTGGCCGATCGTGGACTTTCATCCATGAAATTGTCAGAGGGTGAAAGTAATCTCGACATCGATATAAATTCAATAGCTATATGATACATTTTTAATGAGATTGCTCAGGTAATAACAACTCCCATATGAAAACTGCATTTAGATAAAACTTCACAAATCAAACATATTTCTGGATATATTTATAATTAATTGTAAAAAAAAGTTTATCCTAAAGTTGGTAATTATGGGTTAAACTATAAAATAAACAGAAAAGTAACGACATTTTTTTAATTTGGCCTGTTTACGTGTCTACAGGTGAAAGCTTACAAATAGAGCTTTCACAGACTGCAGTTTCTGTTTTTTATTTTTTTTGTTACCTTTAGTAAACATATCAAAGCCAGAGATCAAGGAGCCCATTAAACGATTTTTTACCCTAATTTTATTCGTTAATGAATTGAAGCCAAATAAAGCTACCAAGACCATCTCTAAAATTTATAGAAACGTCTTTAAACTTTAAAAATGCCGTAGATGATTAAAAAAATTAAAAATGATGATAGAAAATTAAACAATACACTAATGTCAGAAAGACTTCTATAGCTGGATAATGCCGATTTAAATTTGTTGGTGGAATCCTACCATTAAAGAAACAGTCAAGAGTACAAGACTATTTATAAATGATCAGTAAAAGACAGAGGATAGCCATCGGTTCCTCGCTCTTGTCTAGGTATGAGATCGATACGTTTCTGAGAAGGATTGTTACTGATGATGAAAAGTGGTTAATATACAACCACTCAAGGAGTAAAAATCAATGGCTTTCTTTAAATCAAGTACCAGTTTCAACCCCTCAACCAGCATTAACCTGAATAAAGATACATATTTGTGTTACATGAGATATTTTTAGCGTAATTCGAATTATTAAAACCTAGACAAGCTGTTACAGACGAATTTATTATGCCCGATTAACGAGAAAGATGGAAGTAAAAAATGTTAGAAGAAGCTATGAGTTTTGGTAAATAACCAAAGACGTATACTGCAACATAACAACCTAAGGCCACATGCAGCAAGAATCACACAAAAAAAAATCAGGGAGCTGGATTTAAAAGTTCTACAACATCTACCTTTTTCATCATATATTGCACCTTCAGATTATCATTTTTTTAAATCTTTAAAGCATTCACTTGGAAATAAAAAAAATCTTCAGTAGAAGATATAAAAATAAACATGTTCATATTTTGATGAAACCTCAAAAAAAAATCAATAGGACCTTGATAGACGGAGATAATAATTAGAAGAGCGTCGATTTATATCTTAATCGATATGATTTTTATAAACAAATAACAAATCAAACATTTATTTAAATTTACCCAAAATGAATGAATAAAATATTATAAAAAAGACGGCGGCATTTTTGTATCTAGATATTGTTCCATTAACTTATTAAATGATCTTTAAATGAAAGCCTAATAACGATATAAATGCGCTACGTTATAAATTTGATTAAACCACATAATTTAGCTCAAAAAAGAATAAAAAATATATAGTGATCAAATAAACGAGTTAGAAAAGCAATTAAAGTTCATTTTGACTTTTTTCGACTAGCTTAATTATAAGAGAGTTCATTGAAGCCATTCAGAAGAAAACTCCCTACTCTAAGCTGAACTAACCAGTTTTAATACCGCATAAAAAATGTATAAAAATCATTGATAACGATTATAAAAAAAATTGAATGATAAAATGTTTAATTCATAATTGACTGAAATTTTATTTAATTAGACATCATTTCACTCATCAATAATCAACCAATAACGTTTAAATAATTGTTTTAAAGCCCTAGTCATTCTAAATGTATATTTAATTTATTATTAGTATTTGTTCATTATTATAGCACAGGGTTTCCCAAACTATGTTCCGCAGAACACTGGTATCACCATCAAGTAAATCTAATAATTTTGATTGTTTTCGTTCGTTACGCGAATGTTTAAGTGAATCTAATCTAAGTAAAGTAGATGAAGATTTTTTACCATATTTTCCGTCTAGCAAGGACGATTCCTGAGTTCTTAACCCATTTTCAGGTAGAACTAAACCAGTGAGCTTAAGCTCGAGAGATTAAGAAAATCCAATTGATTTAATTAGTAACTCTAATATGAAACAAAAGTACAAAGATCTGGAGTTTGACAGAAGAATATTCTAATGTGTCAAAACAAGCTAATATTTTTCACATCCGTTTTCAAAAACGAATTTGAGTGAGACATTTTCTTTGATTATATTTTTAAAAATATTTTTTTTTCTTTATTTTGACTAATATGAATAATCTAACCTAATAAATAAGCGTTCTATGACAGAAAATGTTTTGGAAACACTGTTCTAGCAGATAATTAAATACTAAAAAAATAGGAATACTTAATTGCAGTGGCCGTCATAGAGTCCAGACACGAATCTCATTGAAAACGTTCTGAGAGAGAGATACATGATCAGAAATAATTAACATCTAACTCTAAAAAAAATCCTTATATAAAATCTGTGATTGATTTATACAAAGAATATATTTTTCGTGGCATTGCAATACTTATTGATTTTAGTATCTGCTAAAGATCAGACTATCCACATATATTTTTTTCACCGACAGCGGAGCTTAGCGTCAATCACTGATTCGCGAAAATGATTTTGGCAGATTTTCGTTTCGAGGGCCCGAGGGATCCGATATCAATATGAGATAATTCGGGCCAAGTCGACGGACGCATTAAAAATGCCATTACCGGCCAATTTCCGGTGGGACGTCTCACTGATGCGTGTTTACACTGGCATAGCCGAGTAAAAAAATCTCAATTCCAAATAATTATACTTTTAATCAAATAATGGACGAGATTCATTAAATTAAACGATCTCTCGCAGCCACCCCCGTTGATTTGAATGCGTGTTTTCGACTTGCGCGCCTCACCTTGCGATCTCCATTCCCGAATTTTGGGATGGAGTTTATTTGGGCGACAAAGGATTATATCAAAATTCCAATTATTTTCGAAATTAAATTCAACAACGATCAAAAGCGAGACAATCAACGCCCAAAATTACACATTAGTTCCGACGAATTTAATCGGCTGCCGTGTTGACACATTTACGATACAAAAGATCACTAAAGTATGAATTTCTTCGTAATATTTTATAACATTAATATTTTTATAAAATACTAATGAAAATGGTAAATAGAAAATAAGCTAGATTACTGTATAAAGATTGTAAATATTTATTTTTAAATAAAAATATAAAAAGAAAATTAATACTCAATACGACTACAGTTTTCCAATTTTTCATTTGCCATTCAATCACAAGGGGTACATCAAGCACACCTGTGCACAGCGATACCTGTCGATGCCCAATTTATACGATAATATATTACAAAGCAATGCGATACTGAGCAAACTACAGGGTGATATTAAAATACATATGATTTTTTTTATAAAAGACAAATTTAGCTTATTTCATATTTTCGTGAAGATATAATTTTATCTTACAATAGCTAATCACCAATGGTTAAAAACAGCTTACTATTAGTATTACTAATTTTCTAAGAGTGTGAAACAGCATTTTCTCACATGTGTAATACATTATACCTTTCATTAGTATTATTTTTCATTATTAAAAATACGTATTCTATCACTTTTTATATTATTGGTTTTTTGTTAAACGTATCTATCGTATAAAAAATAAAATATTTTTTTAAAGCTATAGAACTAAGAATACGTAAAAAACTTTCACACACTTTATCGATCTGTCAACAACTTTTCGTATTAACTCATTAAAAAGTGATCGAGTCTTTATCTCTTAGTCGTAAGAGAGTATTTATCCTCATTATATATATTGCTTTTTGAAGATTAAAGGTGATAAATGAGTGAAAATTCAGCAGACCAAGTGCATTTTCATCCACGCTGCGATTAAAACCCCACTTTGGAAATATATTGTTTTTGCGAAAAATATTATAGCTTAACTAGAAAGGATCTGTTTATTTATAGCATAGATTTTCGATTAAATTCTAATTCTTTGACGTAACTTTGACTCTGAAATGAAATCGATCGTGGAACTAGATGAAAAATAATGTCATTTATATAAAACAAACATTTTATTGATTAAAAATCAATAAGAGATTATGAAAATAAAGTTACTAATAATTTTTCAATAAAGTATGTTTTCATGAACATGAAGATTTCGAAGATTTTATCCGTTTTCTTTTATTCTGTCTTTATCCATCGCACAAAAACAGGTTTTATTGTAATAAAACATTGAGAAATTATATCAAAATCAACGGTTAAGATAATAAACTTATCAAAAATACTTTAACAAAGTTAAAATAACTGGCTGCACACTGATTATATGACCATTGTGGCGAGAGACATATACACATATAAGTGTTTCGTAAAACTAACAGAAAATTTCAATAAAAAGCTAAGGTTCAGTTTAAACGCACAAGACCACATAATATCTGGAAGCTTTGTACTTTTGTTACATTGAACTCTCGAATATGTTACGTTTAAAGCAGTCCCGGAGGAGATAAAGGACCACTTATGACGAAGAAGTGAAAAGAGCAGTATATTCGTAGCTTAAAGTTCAGCTTTAATATATTCGGAAAAGAAAAAATTAAAAATAATATTTTACCATAACATTTTATAACTTGAGATAAATGCATAACAACATAAAGTTATTTTTTATTGCAATGGAACACCTTTCCTTGACTTATTATACTGTTTTACTAACTCAGCATCTGTATTTGCTATTTTTACTATTCATAAGGATGAAAAAATTATACTAAAATACGACGTTTTTTCAACAATCCTTAAAGAAAATTTTTTGCTAGAGGTACTTTCAATACTTTTATTAAATCCCTAATAATGGATTTTTAATCTATACTATCTACTTTTAGAAATAATATAAGCTTTTCTCTAATTGTCTTAAAGCTGCGAATTTTTTTAACAACACTGCACTGTTATTATTTCTAATTTGTCCCCATAATTCAGAATCTTAGTCAACCTAAAAGGTGGTTAAGAGACATTTTTTTTATTATTATTTATTTTTTAGTTATGATAGATGAATGGCATAACATAAAGATTCTAAAGCACCATTCATCTATATAAAGATGGATTGAAATGTATATTAATTGTTTTATATAAATATTTATTCATCACAGAATAGATGGCATTAAATTAATTAATTCCAACACGCCAAACTTCCTACATAAATATTTTTATAAAACATGCAGTGGTAATGGGTCTCCTACTCTTACATACGCCCTGGCGAGTGTTATAAAGAATTCCCTGAATTCATAGTTGTCGTCGGACACTTATTCGCCATAACACTGGTTGTGGCTTTATTAAAGTTCTATGCACTAAGCTTTGCCTGTTGAATTTTCTATATGAAATATTTCAAATAATACCGACGAAACTCGTTATTTTCCGATCACCCTATACAGCTAGCTACACACACGGCCCACATTTCACGGGTCAGTATTCTTTACTTCTTCCGACGTATCGCAATTCATCTTGCGCATCTTCCTGCCATCGTGCCCCCTCCCCCGGTTGCGAATCGACGTTCGCAATCTTTTGTTCCAGTTTTTGTCAGCCGAGTGAAAAGTTCTGCAACGGCCCTAAGGTCGAGAAGGGACCCGAACCCCTTCGCTTCCCGTATTCTAATATCGCTGCGGTCGGCAAATATTTCCATGCCGAATAATGGCTCCGCGCTTTGTTCGCTGATTTGACGATTTGCAATACAATGGTCGGGCAAAAGTTGTACGCGTTATCGTTCAACGTAATGAAACTAGTTGTGCCAGAAGCACGCAGAACAACACGGTCTGTCCTCTGGATAACCTAGAGATGCGGGGTGTGGGCGGGCCGGGCGGTGAGACCGGGAGGCTGGGTCTGGCGGGTTGAATTTAACTTTATTCAGAAGAAAATTAGATTAGTGCGTTGTAAAGATGTAGACCTGTGTTAAATTAAATTTTGTTTTAATGTATCAAGATTTCGGTAAAGGGGGGCGCATTAGCGAAATAGCTTAGAATTTTAATGAGAATCTGATTAAATTGATATGATCGCATTACTATTTATCTCATTTTTAACGTAAACTCATTTATACAATAAATAAATAACATAATTTTAAATAATAAAATAATCTCAATCTAATTCTAATTAATTTAAAAGGTTTTAGTACCGGAGATTAAGCCACACTGAATATTCTAAAAGGGTTATTTTATTAAACATATATTTTCATTTATATCAATACACCTTTTCTTTTCTAAGCTCTAGATTAGTTCTAGTAATTTACGCACAAAATACGATATATTATGTAAATCGATTTTTTTGTATTGGTAAACTTGTGGAAAAATGGAAAATGTGAAAAACAACCACCACTATGATACCTCAGACTCTGTATTCGTTAGATATAGACCCCTACGACTTATTTACGCCTCGATTCACAAGTAAATCATATTCATAATAATCATAAATTAATATTTTTATCACTCCTTAATTTCTGATTCAATGTTTATTGTACCGATTTTTTAATATTATAATAATAAGAATCTATACGAATATAAGTATAAATTGACGTAAAGAATATTTTTGAATGGAAGAATTAATAGCGTATATGTAATCGAAAATATTTCATTTATACAAGAAGCATCCTGTATTATCTCATTCTGCGTTTCTCGTTTGTATCTAGTATAAATTTCCAGTCATCTATCTCCCTTTCTTCAGATATTTACGAGAAAAGAAAGCAATTTTTTATCCTTAATAGATTAAAACGGTGATCCGGCGAGGTTTTTATTTCGCTACAAACATAAAAGCAAATGAAGCAGTTCGACGAAGGGTCCGCACAAATTTTTGGAGAAGAGCCACGATTTTATAAATATATATATAAATAAAATCGTCGAACGCCTCGCATAATATTTTAATAGAAAATGATTTTCCCGCCATTAGCGTCTAAAAAAAATTATCGTTCCGTGCAAAACATTTGAAATTCATGAGAAAAACACGCTTAATATAAATATAATAAAAATCTTACCTTAATTTTCGCCTTTATTCGCGTAAATGTGGTCACTTCACTATGGCACAAAAAATTATCACACGAATCAAACACTCGATTTGCGTCGCGCGCATTTATTTATTGTGGCAACACTCACTCATGTCGGTCGGTTTAAATTTCGCGCCGAACACTTGTTAATCAATTTATGTAAATACATATATCACTCGATATGCACGCGAATGCATTATCACATGGAACAACACGATTTAAAAATTGTAAATATTCGAATATTATTATATTATAGATATATATATATTTTTTTAATCTACGTATATCAATTCAACGGCTCAATTCAGTATTTTTTTTATTTAATTTTTTTTTATTTTTTAGGTTATGTTTGAGGTAAATGCGTTAGTTAGTTTTGACAATTCCGAGAGAGCGCGAGAAGCCGAGGCCAGGGCCGGAGGCGAGCGGGCGCCGCGACGGGCGACGAGCGACTCGGCGGCCTGCGCCCCCGCCGGTCGATGGGGCGCGCGCAGCCGCCCTGCGGCCCCTCGCCCCCTCGGCCCCTCTCCCGCACTCGGCCTCGTCACCTATGCATTGCAAATTCAAATAAACAAACAAACCGTCCGACAGATTGAGGGGCGCCGTCGAAACAATGGCGCGAAAATTAAAAACGCGCCGTTCGAGGGTCCAAGGGGGCGAGGGGCGGAAGTCGTTTTCCGTTTGAAAAGCGCGCGAGAGTTTCCCGCGCGCCAAACACTAGAACGTCTGCCCGCCGGCTCGTCGAATGCAAACTACAGGGGGGCCGCGAAAGTATGAAAACTTCCGAAAAAATGATAATATTAGTAGCTACCTTCGCTCAAAAGTAACGACAATTATGACCTTGTTAATCTTTACTGAGCGAATACGACTTTAATCGAGAAAAAATCGAAAAATCTTGATTCATCGATCAATAAATATTTTTGTTTCTCTCAAAGTAGTCATATATATCGGAGTTGTCCGTTCGAAAAAGGCGTATTTTAAATGAAAAAGTTGAAATGAAAAAATCATTATTACATTGATATAATGTATTCTCCCTCTGTTACATAAATTTAAAAAATTGAAGCCTGCTGAAAATACCATGGACCGCTAAACACGCAAACGTGTCTGCCCTGAAAAAAATAAGGAACGATAAAGATGACCGACTTTCTACTACATGTTTTAATAGAATTCTCCGATACTCTGGAAATCGAGCTAGAAGAAACATTAACCTGGAGAAGCTCTTCGTGCTTGGAAACGTACAAGAATGCAAGAGAAGGGGCAGGGCGCCTACCTGCTGGAGCGACCACGTGAAGACCGCCACAGGCTCCTCCGTAGTAGTTGCGTTGCAAGATGCCAAAATCAAGAAGATTCGACAAGATGGTCATGATCCTCAGACATGAGGGTAATATATCAAGAAGAAATAAAAAAAATATTCTGTAGGAGCTTAATCGGAAAAATAGATGAAGATTTTTCAGTTCTTCTTTCAACTATATATATAAAAATCTTTCACTATAAACAAATTCTCCAGACGTCAAAATTGATCATGTAAAATACGTACTTCTCAACCGGACAACCTAATATCATATATTTGTGCTAGTGCTTCTTAGCTTAGCCATGCCGATGGGGTCTATTTGAGACCCCCAAGCTTTTTTTAATAACTCTTTTCATATATATACTAAATATCACAAACTTTTCTATTTGTCTAAAAAAGTTTAAAGAATAAATATTATAAATAATCATTAGCCTTTTTTGTCCGCATTCACGAAAAAAAAAATACAACAATAATCTGCTTGATGTTTTTCTCGCTACGATGTGCCAAGTGCGAGTGAAACGAATACAAGTAAAACATGTCCATTTAATATAAAAAAGATAGGGACAGAATCATTGAAGAAGCTTGACTACGTTAAATTATATTAAACTATATTAAAATGTACATAATATGTATATGTATTATGAATGTACAACTTTTTTATAAAATACAATGAGGTATCTAATTTGATTTGCAAAAACGTCCAATTTGATTTGTAAAACGTCCAATTTGAAGTGTAAAACCTGTAATAATTACTCAATATATAAAATAAGAATCGTTATTATCATCTTAACATCGGTTATAAAATTGTGTGAATAATAACTAATTGCAATTAATAACTAAGATAATTGTATAGAAGCAGCTAAAAAAATAAATATGTTAAGAACGTATACTACAATAGAAACTATCGATCAGTGAGGAGTATGCTAGTAAGCATTACTTATGTAAAGAGGACGGCTTTGTTTAAATAAGCTGCAACTTGAAACAACTTAATTAAATATTTAGCAAAAATAACGTTCGATACACATAGTAACTGTATTTTTTTCACAATCGAATTAATGTTGTTCTTTTATCTAGAAAATTCACAATAGACATATAAGATGGACATTAAGATGCTTATTAAGTTCAAAATGGATATCGATTAATAATATTATTATAAAAATGATCGAATACTTCTGATATATATTAAATTAATTTTGAGACAATTTTCCAATCCTATTTTAATTTAATATTTATTTAAAATAATAAATTCTAATTACCTATTCTTCAATCGAGAGCGTCATTAAATAAATTTCATCAAAACTGAGCTATGTTCACTCACTAGTATCTCGCTGGAAAAATTCAATTTAAATCCGATTTACATTTTCTTCTCGGAGCAAATAATTTATGCACACTTTTTACTCGTATTGCCGACGTTCCCAGCGATTTTTTTTAGAGTAATTGAAAAATGTCTTAATTCGTACAATGTTGAAGATTTAATTCACTGTACAATTGCATACATTTTTCGTTGCTGAATTATTCTTGATTGCGTTGTTATTTTCTGATGTGGCTGTACCAAAAATTCGCCGGACTGAACGACGCTAATAATAAATAAATACACAAGCAAAGCAATATTCTGAAGTGGCCATAGAGCCGCCGACACAAAATAAGCTCTCTGTGGTCCTGTAATGAACTTCTATTCATAAAATCCGGACGCAAAGTGAACTCGAAAATGGAAGGCGTCCTCCGCGTTAAACAAACACGGCCACAGTTTTGGCTCTCACATAAAACGCATGGCTCTCATCAATATTAACTGTCGTCATTACGGTGGGGAATGACGCATCCGCAAAGGTCCTTCATACTCGCTGAATATTTAAATAAGGCCTCCGTGTCTCGTATTCAAAACACGAAAAAAATGGCGCTATTCAGGGGAGGTAGGAAACACTGATGGCGGCTATACCCTCCGCGGATGCCGAAGACAAAGGCCGCCCGTAATGAGAACCGACTCGTATGCTGATGATGATGATGAGACTTTTGTACCCCACCCAGCAGCCCTACTTGCATATCAAAACGTCATTCAAAGTTTCCCTTTCACATACGCCACTTGATACAGTCTTTCAATAGCGCACCATCTTGAAGCGCATCTTCTATTCATACAAGAGATACCAGACTTCAAACATTTTGCAATGTTACAAAATTGACATATTTATATTTAGCACATTTTATGTTTGAATACCTTACCTTACAGCAGTTAAAAAAAATGTATTTAAATTTAAAAAACACATAAATAAATCAAAGAATAAATTATTAAACACCTAATCCTAGCTCAAAATAAATTAATTAATCTTATATATTTTTAATAATAAATATTTCTAAAATTGAATATCATTTGATTTTATTTTCGCAATAATATCTATCTATAATGTTTAACCCTATGTACGTGTAGGTTTTAACACTTTCCACTTTTAGTCGACTCTATGAGTTACTCTCATTATATTATTTTTTTTTTAATATTTATTAAAAAAGATATTCAATGAAAAAATGAATTCAGAAGCATCAATAACAGTTATTCTGAGCAAGGGCGCTAGTGCTTCATTGTGGGCGTTTTAGAGGTCGCTGAAGTTCGACGTTATTAGTGAAAAACTCCACAAATCGATGAGTATTGTTATAAAAGTTTTCAATAAAATAAAGTACAATCCCTTGAATGATAGATTATTCTGTCAACTGTGTAAAAAAATGATCAAGAATTCGAAAGACATATTTTACATACAGAAGTAAGATGGCTATCGAAAGGAAATTAATTAAAAAGGTTTTATGCACCGTTTGATACAACTGTGGATTTTTTTGGATGTAAACAATGAAAACATATGTATTGAATTAAAATTACTACGAAGGAATGTGTCCTATATTTCGGATATATCCGAAAAGATGAATGAAACGATATCAACCTTATTAAATCCAAAATAGTTTATCAATAAACTCAAATTATATTTTTCAACGAGAATTTTTCAACGAGAAAAACAATTTCCTTCCTTACAACAATTATAAGAAGATATGGTCAAGGATTCTGATTTGGAAAACATACTTTTGTTACATTGACGCCCTTACTGAACATATGATAATAGGCTTCAAAGACTTGCAGGAACTTGTAATACCAACTTAGGTAATTAATCCATTTTTATGAGACAGAAAGTGTTAGTCAAAATTTAAAAGAGCTGTTTACTAAGCTACAAATGTCTGTGAGGCCAAAATAATATGTAATCAATGTGATTATGTGGCTTTTTTGGTTCATTTTCGCCATCGATATCTATGGAGAAAAAAAAAATTACCCATGTTAGCATTTCCTTTATCGTATTTAATAGAATAGGTTTTCGTGTAGTAATGCATATATTAAAAAAATCACGAAATCGATTACAAATAAGCGAAAAAAGAGATTTGAGATTGTATTTAGCTAAACTTGAACCTAATATTACGAAATTGGTGCAATCACATGAAGCTCAAGGATAAAATTTTATGAGAAGGGGATCGATAAGTTGCCAATAACATGGGAGAAGGTTATATTTAACAGTGATGAATAGATTATTATATTTTGGCAATTTTTTAAAGCAAAATAAAAGTATGATAAATAAATTGGACGTTATTTATGACTCAACCCAATATATTATATGTAAAAAAGAATTTAAAATATGTATTTTTATTTTACTTTAATATAGCAATATTCTTGTTATGCGTATTGATTACGTATTATTAGAGTCATAAAGTTTCATTAAAATTTGTGATGGAAGTAGATGAATCTATTCCTTGCATCCTAATACTATGAATCAATGGTACAAAAGAGTTATTACTTTTTTACTAAATATATAAGGGCTGTGTTATTTTTTTTTTTGGCATCAGTTTTGTTTGGAGCATTTGATATTAAGGTGTTGTTTCTATCCCTTGTAATAGAGTCATAAAGTTGTCATGTGATGCTAAGGAAATTAAAAAAAGGCTCTAGTGGCAATATGATAGTTGAAAAATGCATTATATAGGGCGAAGGGCTAGTAAGCTTTCGAGTGGATTATATAAAAATTGGATTCGTAAGTTTTATTACAGAAATATCACCTTAAAAGACAAACTGAGGGCGAGTCGCCCTTCCAATTTTAATGCCAATCAACAAAAAGGTATTTAACACATCATAATTTATTAGGAAAAATGGGAAAAGTGTAATTAAAACAGGTGAAGAAAATTAGCTATCATCACTATCACACCCGAAATTAAACATTCATGGAAAGAATATTTTATTATGTGCATGGTGGAATCCTTGGGGTAGAGCAAGTCAGGCTACCTTAGTTTTCTTACTGTCAAAATCCATCAAATTTTATAAAGAAATAATTGATATCGCTTTCAGGAAATAAGAAATTAATTTCTTCTAGATTGCGTATTTTTTATTTAAACAAATACCACATGTCAATGTCACAGTGTAAACATTATATAGATTACTTAATTAAAAAACACGACAGTTCAATCGTATCATATGTTAGCGATGGCCGTTAATACATCACGATCAATTAAACCGTCCAAAATTTCATTCGACCATCGAAATTAAACTCTTTGACGTATCGAACGAATAAAATCAATGAATCCACCATCGAAACGGAATATTCTTATTCGGAGACCCACATTAACATTCTTATTGTCGGAATGACACGTCGTTTGATCGGCGGACGTGCGGTACAGGGTCGTAAATTTTCGTAATGACGGGCGCCGTGGAAAAGGAGCCCTTTTTCCTTTTGTTTCCCTTCACTCATTCGCCGACTAGATAATTGACATTCCTGGAGACCGGACCCTGGAACACAGCCCCCCGGAAAAGTAGGCGCGCCTCAACCCCCGACCATCCCACCACCTTTCGATAAACGATTGAATGGGACAAGTCACCGCCATATGGCGTATGACCACTCCACACCATAAATATCCTGCAATGGAACAGTGAATAAAATATTACGTGATGCATCACTTTGGGGCTGTGCAGAATCACAGCATCCATTAAATATGGATTCGATGAACAATAACGACTGTACACTTAAATTTAAATATATTAAATTTAATTTTGAACTCACCGAATCCAGTACTCCCAGCTAAGCTCACCTATCACTTACCTTTGCGTTGTTATGAGCTCTCTTCTACTGGCAATCTTCTAAGTATCTAATTTAATTAAGATTGCTTATAAATTATACTATTTTTTGTTTTATTTATTAGTTTGAGGTTAAGGGATTAAGTCTACTTCTGCATGCAGTCGCCAGAAGCTGATCTCTACTGGAACCTGCTTGATCTTCATCTGGAACCACTGATTCAACACATTATATTTTAACACTGTAACCGAGAAACTACCGTTCAAAAACAAATGAAATTAAACGACTGAAAACAATTTAAAATTATTGCTAAGCAACGACGAATTCATATGTTTTTATGTCCTCGTCCAATTTTATTTAAATAATTTATCCGTAAACGATACTCTCAAGATTGTTTAACCTCTGTATTCATCGGATATAGCCCACTCGATTTTTTTACTATTCCTCAAGATCAAAAAAGCATGAAATAATAAAATAGGAGTACTGTCAAAATCTCTAGAAGTTATTACGGAGCATAAAACCTGTTATTGTAATTTTATTTTTTCATACCTTTGTATTAATTAATACACGGAAATAGAAGCGACTAAACTATTTTTCGAATAAGTTAATTATCTAGAATTTAACACAAATATTTTTAGTATAATTCAATCTCTGAAAATATTGAAATCTTGAATGTTAATTATTTTATAACATCTTATATTAAGTAGCATACAATTATTTCTTATTACAATAAATTACAAAATTTGATTTTATCAGATACAGTTTATGAATACCTTGTTTTTTTAGAGACGTTTTTTAAATCTATCGATGTCTTTCTCAATTTTCGCGCCGTTAATATCCAATGAAGACTTATACAATTATAAGTCAGAAGAATATTATATTCCTTTGATTTCCATGGATGGCTTAGGGAGCATTATGTCTTTATGGATTTTCAGAAGCTTAAAGAATAAAGCCTGTTTCGAGGTTAATTAGTGAAGATTATGACAAATTGTTTTTTTTTTAAATACAAACAATAATTTTGCTTAATTCTTTAAGCAAATTTGTTTCTATATGGCATTATTCTGAGACAGAACTTAAAATACTTAACTTGAAAGCTGTATGAACAATTAAAATGTAACAAAGGTGAGAATATATATGTGTGCACTTATTTGTTGTCGTTAAATAGAATTCGAGAATTAAACTGGATGATTCTATCACACAATATATACATGTTAACGAATATTTTGTAGAGATATTATCAAGATAGAAGAGTAGAAAATTTCAGCTATAATTAAATTTAATATAGAGAAATATATATTCTATTTAAAACCTCGATTTTAAAACTCTAGTCCTAATTTATACCATAGTGCCAGACCTTGTCAAAGGCATGAGTGATATCTAAAAAATATGACCGGAAAAAGTGTTTAAAATTAAGACTTTCTCCGATAAATTTAGTAACGCGAAGAAGCTGTTCGTACAGAAGTACCTTGAGGTCTGCAGTAGTTTACCAATAGAAGAGAGAAGGCTGATAATGGTGCGGTAGTTATCTATGTGGTCTGGGGGTTTGCCGGGTTTGAGGATCCACGGGTCTTTCTATTAACCTTGCCATGCAAAAAAACAATATAAAAAATTAAATATTTGTAAAGGATGTAAAATATACGTGGAAGGATTCGTAACTCGGACCATGGCGAGCCTTTACTCTCGCCTGTGGAAGAAATACAAACACAGCAGTTATTACGTTGAATACATCGACACAAGTTTATTATATTAGGTGTAGTAAAAAGTCATGTCGTATTTTTAAAGGGTTAGAATCAGTTGTTTTTAATCCTTTGACGAATCTAGACTTGTTATTTTATTGTGTGCTTGTCGAGACACGTCTGTGTTCAATACAACAAAAAAAATTACTCTACCCAGTCGCAATGGACGAATTTACAGAAAATTCAAATCCAAAAGTTTTGTGACCTAAAAGATGAGCCTCGAAGTGGACGACCCTGTACAGTAAATAAAGCCGCCCTAAAATCTGAAATTGAAAAAACCAAACTTTAACCTTTAAAGAACTGACAAATATAACCGGCACAAGTGGTCCATCACTCAGTAGTGTCTGAAAAAAATTGGAGATTCGAAAATAAGAAATTTTGGGAGAAAATCATCCTCCTCCACGATAATGCGCGTCCCCATGTCGCAGATTTATCCCTGAAAAAAATCGATGATTTGGGTTTGATAGCTTTACTGCATCGTGCCTACTCGCCAGACTTAGCCCCTTCAGACTATCATTTGTTTCATTCAATGGAACACTTTTTTAAAAATAAATCATTCTAGACAAAAAGTGAAGTGAAATAAGCCATTTCTGATTTTTTTTTAATTCCAAGAAGAATTTTTCAAGAAAGGGATTTTAGATTTGGAAAATAGATGGCAGAAGGTTATATAATGTAATAGTAATGAAAATGAATTTTATTGAATAAATACGACAGGACTTTTTACTACAACTAATATATCGAATGCATCAGCACAAACAGCACATGACCGTGCAAGGCCTGGTACGCTCTATATTGGCGACCTCTGGCAATGACGGCACTCAAGGCGGTCGAGAGTCCAGAGTGTCGATAGAGAGGTACCCTTCCTGGCTGATCCTCGACGGGCAACGGCTGGGGGCTCGACGGAACCGGCTGTGGGCTCGACATGGAATGCCAGACTGCGGTCTCGAGTCGGAGGGATGCTGAGGCGGAGTCTGCGGACGGTGCCATAAAAAGGACGAGAGGAGTCTCCAGAGTCGTCATGGCGGAATAACGCAGGAGCGTGTTCACGCTGCAACTGCGGGCGGAGGAATGCGCGGGGGAAGTGTGGTGCATTTCCGGAGACGCCGTGTGGTGTTGCCAGGGCGCAACACGGCGTTAATTGAAATAAGTGGATTAACCACCACATATTGAATTATGTTATTTGTAAACCTATCAAGAAAAGGATCGGGTGTCTACAACTTAATGTAAATTGTAACGATTTTTACTAGAATATCGTTGCATCACAACTTCACAGCTTATGCAATGGAAATTGCATACATGTCGTGCACAGTTCGCTTCCCATAATTGCACAAAGCGAACAATGCGAATGAAATGCACTTCGTATCGAATACAATTAAAACTTTTCATATATAACACTTAGTTCGGGTCAAAAACATGCGGTATGGAATATACACTGCTTAGCTGCAACGTGACGTTACACGTGTTGAATTTTGAATGCACACAGCTTCCACTGATCCGTCACAAGTTGCTTAATAATTCAAAACGTTTGATTGCATTGCCATCCGACTGCGTATACAACACGCGATATATTTGCGATAATTCGGCAAAGTGTCTCGGGTAATCACTTCACGGCAATGCCGGTCTACCGCAAGCCCACTTAAACGTAATAGCATTTAGAGCCCGTGTACCCCTGCTGCCGACTACCACCAACCACTCGGTCTGCACAAACTATGTAAATCTGTCTGCATTATACACGAGGCCGCAGCTAAACTTAAAAACACAAAGCGGCCCTCGAGCGCTTCATCAATCAAATTGCTTTGTCGGCGCATAGTTGGAAACTGATTGAGCAGAAGACTTTCCGACCGGCTAATCTATGCAGCGATGGATGACTTGCGGATGTGGAGCACGTGTACCGGCCGTATTAAAATACATATATATCTAGATCGGAGAGCCCGTGAGCCACCCAACAGCACTTAGCCTGGTATAAAATATGCACTTCTCCAACCCAAATCTGGCCGTCTCCGCTTTTCTTCGCCCCGAGTGATATACGAGACGTACGACTCCTGAGGTATTTACGATTCAGCGCCGTCTTAATGGAATGTTAGTTCCAAGATCTCCTTACATGAATATTGCAAATATGATACATTTTACATAATCCTAATATTATTTACGAGATAATATTATACGGTATGCTGTCAGCCAAATGCGACCGCTTGCATCTATCGCTGTTTTATTCATATGTTTGCAATATTGCACATGGATATATAATACTAAGATTATCGAAAATAAATCATTTATTAATATCATGTTATGTAAATGCAATTGAATCCTGTATTAACATGTTCAGAATTAATGATTCCTGCTTCCCGTTTAAACCATAATCGTCAACTACAACTATTGAAATAAGGAATAATATGTGCTTTCAAGCATTATTACCACAAAAACCGATTTAAAATTATTTTTAAGTGCTCGAATCGACGAGAAACATAAGATATTATGTAGCACAATACTATTGATGGCTGGGAATAGATTTCTGACTAACCCTTTATGCTTTAAAATGGTGTAAACCCTAACAAAAATTAATGCTCAGTGATAAAAACTTAACATTTTATATGTTAAATGAACTAAACATATCCTTGCAAGGACGTGTTTATACTACGAAATAAAATATAATATTACTGTGAAAACGCGGTTGGGTGAGGACGATCTGCATTTTTTTATAAATACTCAGTCTGCGGCGAGACATCCCCGAGAGCGCGTGTCATTTACGCGTCATATTAATTAATCAAAAAACCCAAAATATCGACCAAGTTATGAAGCATACAATGAATAACTATATTTATACTTAGAATAATACATTTTTTTTTTAAGTTATGATATACATAAGGAATTTATCAATATCTTGACCTTTTTTCTGTTTGGATTCGTTGGAATCTTTTTTCCATTATAAATAGACCCCCTTCGGTCGACGCACTTGTTTTCGAGCCGTCGTAAGGGATCGGTTAATACAATACATAATATTGTTGAAGAAAAAGTAGTCGAGAAAGACTGATGTAAAATAAATATAACATTTAAAAAGTATAATAAAAAGAAACTGTATAAAAAAAAACAAAGTATAAAATAAGAATAATGTATGTAAAGCATAGCATAAAATAAAAAATAAATACTTAACGAATGTATATAAGAACAAGTATCGTCAATAATTTCTCTGATATATGAAAATATAAAATCTCATATAACAGATCAACAAAATGGCGATACTCTTCATCGAAAATATCAACGTAATTAGCCAAGTGGTTGAGCAGAGCAGTAGCTCTGGTTACCGTAGAGATTCTGGGAGCACTTGTCCTTACATTTGGCGGAAGAAAAAGCACACGTGAACAATCTCGGTGGTAGCAAAGCCCAACATTCTTAAAGCTCTGTTACATACTTCGTATACATGTGAATTGAATCTAAATTTAGAGTCAAACGGAACTCCCAGGTCTTGACGACTGTCTGGGAAGAGTTGTTTCCAAGCATTTATTGAATAACTATTTACATATATTTTTGTAATGTAATATAAATAACACTAAACTTCAAGAGCCCAAACAAAACTTACTTTTTCTTTCAGGGCGGAATTATTAATAAAAACAGATACTTTTAAATATCTTCTACTTCATATTGAAAGGCGAGTGATGGTCAATCAAAGTATTTAGGTACAGCAATTAAATACGGTAATCAAAATTAGGTCCAATTTATATTTCTGCATATCTAACAGATGTGTAATAAAAATAACCTATCAATGCAAGGAAAAAGTATTGCAATTTTTAATACAATCCGCCTTGTGCCAGATTTCAATTTAATAATTTTCCTTGCGATATTTTCAATAAAATCAAGATAAATTTGGGTCTCATCCGCATTCCCGTGATTTTCTAAAAATAAATTTCGTATAGAGTAGCGGCGTGCCGGCTACATTAATTTTTGGGATCGTTTTTTTCGGCTAACCCTTTCGACGCGCACTCCCAAAGAGTGGCAGGCCGTTTAGCAATCCCGTGACTAGCAATTTATATACATTCTTAGCGGAGCCGAGCGTGGCCCTTATAAATCAAACGTTCAACCGATGAAAACAATGTAGCCGCCGAACAGCTATCCGAATTGAAATAAATCGTCGACTTATTCAAAACGGCATCGGTGACGACGCGGACGACGCCCTTACGTCGTTTGACGAGGACGCTCTCATCTTTCGATAACCGTCGGCCGGAAAATTCGAGTGTGACGCTGCCCCGGGTATTTACGCTTCGGTACATAATCATTTTGGTTATTTCATTTGAAAAGAAAATCTGTGTTTCGATTCATGTAGATCACATATTTTAATTTTATATTTTTTATTCGAGAAAGACACAAGAAATTATTTAAAAAAAATATTATCTCAACGAGAAGATGTTTCATTGTTGAATTATTTTAATTCAAAAAATGTTTGTATATCTGCCTGTATTTTAAATTATTATTTTCACTTAAAATAATAATTTAGCTAACCGGGTAGCGTAAATTTTTAATGAATTAATCTACCCTGCGGCAATCCCTTAGAAAAAAACTTTGTTCAAAAATACCCTCATCACTTAATTCAGCTTTAACTCATTATCAGTGTTTTTCACGTGTTTCGCTTAGACCCTTATTTAAATACATTGCTCGACATCATTATTTGACATTATCAAAATTGAATATTTGCAGAAACAAATTGCGCCCCTTTGTAAATCGACGCTGAGCAATTCCCCTCGTCCAAATAAATATGACTTAATTTTTCAATAAATAATTACACCTTTCCCCGTCAACGTCCTGGAAAAGCGTCGGCATCAAACAATTTGTTTTTGGCGTAACGCCTCAAGTACAAGGTTTCAAATTTCCGCGCTTTGAATGGCGCCAATCCTCTCGGACCTCAAACAGGAAATGATATTTCGCCCTAACGGCAATAATAATAATCGCGAAATAATACATTTTCTCCTTGTCTCGGTTAATATCGAAAATAAGCATCATCCCGGCAACATTGGGATAATCCCGAATGTTGAATCTTCGCCGGCAGGCTACCCCAACCCGAGGTAGATATCTCTTTGACCTCCGGCACAAACGCGTTTGTTTGCATTATCAAATCATCAATCATGGAATAGGTCGGATTTACCTGACCAGAAATTTCACCCGAATATGATATATTGCACAGCCATCATTTTCCGCACTACATTTCGCAATTAGATTTTTAGAGCGAAAAAATAATAGTGTATATTCTGGTACTGTGTTTTCCACCAGACTCGTGCAGGGGGATTAACACGTTCGCCGCCATATAATATCGCCGAAATATCAACAAATTTCTTTGCCATTACATTAATTAAAACGGCTGAAATGTATCAAACATAAAAACCTAGTTATATTTGTCATATTCTAATTAAACTCAGGCACTCGTAACCTTTTTGCAGATATAATTTTCATACAACATCTTTATATACGACGTTAATTAACTCACGAGAGAGAAATTTATTGCATGGCCAGGCTTTATTAGAAAGATGCTGTCTGCTATAAAAATGTTTTATATATTCATATTAATATATCAAATTAAATGTATAATTAAAATAATGCTCACTAATAAATAATTAATATCGCATATAAAAGTCCATTTTCACCGGAAAATACATGATAATGTACATCGCATTTTAATTATTGTGATGTATGCGAACGATTTCATGGTTTTTATCGTTTTTTCTCAAGAATAAATTATGTTAAATACAATAAGCAGTATCTTACTATCTATTATCAACAGAATTAACTTTTAAAATTAAGCAGTGTGATATTTTTTTAATACGATCTCCTGAATGAAGTTCAAGTTTCTGTAGTCTAGTGCTTATATATAAAATTAGAAGTCCCATCCAAGTTTCGTTTTTCATAAGACTACTGAATCCTTCCTAATATATATTTATTTATATTTATCAACAATTCTTGACGAATTTATTTGTCGCTCACTGGTCTTGTTTTTTTTATTTTTTTATTGCAGATTCGAGGTTTAATATGTATACATTTACGAAAGATGATCATTTTCTCAAAAAATATATTTTTGTGCTTATTCTTTCAGTACAAACAAAATAATATTGCATACTGGAAATCGTTTCGGGCTCTATCCATATTTTAGTATAAATATGGATTACATTAGGTTTAATTAGTCAAATAAAAAAATGTTCTACATTATTGTCTGGTTATGCTCTTCTCAATCATCTTTTTCTTTGGGATTGAGTATGATTTGGACTGATATGGCTCTGTGTAATATGATTACAATAATATGACATCTATGTAAAAATATAACGTGTACAGAAATCCTTAAATACTTGTTTTCTTGCATCCAATTTAGTGTTTTATACATTATGATGAAGCTAATTTTTCACTAGATAAAAAATATAATTAACTTCTGAAACGAATCAGCTTAGCCGACCCGAGGGTTTGCAGATTTACTTCTTAACGATTAAGACATCGATGGTTAACGGGCTTCAACTGACTCTCAAACTCTTGATCCATGACACATTCCGATTTAGTCGTTCTATTATATAGCTGGTCTCTAACGGACTTCTCACCACAAAACCAGTATGCCCTTGAAAGGAAACCCCTAATCTGTTGACCAATAAATAGTCTAGTCTCGATAGTTTCGCTACTCTTCCTTCTTTCCACAGGACCCCTTATTGAGGAGGAATTTCTCATGATAAATAGATTAAGGTTAATAATTACTGGCGACTTGTTATAAGCAGATAACCCCTAGAGAAGAGGAAAATTAATATCGAGGAAAACCCCCTCCTATTTGACTGGACACAGTCGAGAGGGTTTAAAGATACACTTCAATGACAAAAATGGCCAAGAGAGGCAAACTCTTTACAAAAAACCGCATACTAAGACGTTATGATTCCCCGAGGTATGGACACAAACGATCACGTCACGTGAATCTCAGTTTTTATTGGTCTCGGCTAGCATTCGAGAGTCTGGTAAGGCCTATACACTCAGCAAGTGAGTGTCTCGTGGCTAGCAAATAATGATGATGATGAATGAAAAAAATATAACTTGTACCTAAAACTCATATTCATAATATATATATATATAATATAATAACCTAATTCTGTATGTTTCTTTTACATTGTAAGGAAGCAAATTTTTCTCTTGATGAAAAGGATAAATTTTCTTATAGAACGAAAGTTTGGTAAATCTTTAGTTGAGATTATTAAGAAAATTGATAAATCTTTACGGCTATTTTTACGAATAAATTATTAATTTTACCACTATTTGTTTAATGGTTAGACAGAAATAAATAATTTATATCTTTAAGCATAGTTATTCAATGATTTAAAGGAAGAAAATAAGTAAATCATTACTACCCTAAACAGATCTTGAAAAAATGGAAATACAATGAGAATTTTGTTTAATATTTTACTGATTTTTCGAAATCTTTCGATAAGTCTAAACTAAACTTATGATTATGTGTCAAGCTGCATGTATAATATTGCAAGCATTCATAAAAAAAAATCATATTTAATTGTAAAGAATAATATGTACAGCAAAAATCAGGAGTCACCAAACTTTGATATGAATGATTTGACAATCCTAATTTACATAATATAACATATCAATTTACGTAACAAATATAGTTAGAACGAATGATGGAAAATCTTTATGAAAACGTATGTGTATATATTACATGTATTTAGTTCGGGATAATCGAATTCCTCTAATTTATCGTAAAATGGAATTATTTTTTTTATTTTCGTATATTGTCTTAAACCCTTCATTCGATTGAAGATCGATTAATTTTAATTCCAAGTCTAATTCAACGTCACAACATGAAAAATGGGAAAATTTAAATTAAATAATATGCATATAGAGCTTTATTTCGAACAATATGATTCCAAAATGATTGTTTAAAGCTTTAAAATAGGTAATATTAATTTTATAAAAATATACCTAAATTAAAATAACGCCAAAATTTCAATAGCAGCTTATAGTTGAGTAAAATTCTCTATTAATCGTATATTTAATTTGTATATTAATATTCTTCAGTTCAATTGCTGGCAAAGCGCATCAATAAATCTAATAAAATGTGACTTTAATAAAATTAAACTGAGAGATACTGCTACATTTTCTATATTAGCGAGATTTCTATCTTATCTTTACCTCTTCAGGTTTTTGCTGCATACTCTAAGAGAAAAACGTTTTTAAATGCGTCCGAAGTTGAAAGCCACTTATAAAAAGAGGATTAAAAGCTGGGAAATTATTTTAAAAAATATTTAAATCTATTATATATAAAATAGTTAATATTTGGATGGGAATAGGTTAATGGAAAACGATTTAACCAATTTTAAATCCCATAACAAATTCGATTCGCTGGTCCAGATGCATCGGCCTCCGATTTATGTGAAACAAAATTTAAATTAAAAACTTGCATTGTTAGCGGAGAGTTATTAAATTTTCAGATATCTAAAATGAAAACGTACACACTTATGAAAAATATTTTTTGCAATACAATCGTAATTAATTTACGCAAAAAGACACCAAACAACGTTTTGCAAATTCGCGAATAAATTCCCCAGAAGTTTCCCCAAAAATATTTATTCAACAAACGTGCCAAGTTTTCAAATTAACTAGATTTCAATATTAATTTATGTATTGTTTCACTTCAAATGATTACATTGTCTGTGAAGTTTATCAGCAACGTAACGTGAATTGTGTACATAGGCTAATTTCTGCAAAATAAATGACACAGACGTTCTCCGGCCCGACGTGTAATTGAATAATAGTTAACAAAAAAGTTTACGCTAATATAATAATCATTATTCGCCGTTTAGCATATCTCATAGGAATCGCTTCAAATATATAAAGATAGTGTTCATTGCAGAATACGTCCATTTATTAGGATCTTCCCCACCCCCAACCCCGAGCTTATCTCCGGCTCGTACGTGTTAACCGGCAATTGATTTCCTGACCCACTTTCCCCGGCTATAATAGAGGAATCCCGGAATTGACTATACCCTATCCAGGCGCTAGTAATGGATACCTGTCTTTTGTGTCTATAGGCGCTCGCCCTCAAGTGAACCGTGGGCCTCTTTGATGTACAAAGGACGACCGAGTCCTCAAATCAAAAGAACACAATGCAATTTCAGTTACTTCGCTACTGTCTAACCCCTCGCCCTCCTCTCTCGCCCCCAACTCCGTCCACTATTCTATAGTATCTGGCTCAGGTCATATTGTGTCGCAATCTTCGGCCACTTGGCTCTGCTCACTTGGCGAGGATTCGGAATTACACGGTGAATGCACGGTGGACACGCCCTTCGAACGTCACTAAAAAAAATGGTATCAATAGATATAAAATAAAACGAATACTTAGAATATTACACTATATTTGTAGTCGACAGTTACTATTTCTTATTCTTAGATTTATTCAATTTAATGATATTTTTATCAAAGGATTGAAGCAAAACGGAGTTACTGAGACCTGCGAAATTTATGTATGACGTTTTATCGTCTTATATATGATTAACATATACATATAAGACATATTAAAATATAAAATATATCTATATAGTCGATATAACTGGCAGAAATAAATAAAAATAGCAGAAATAACAATAAACAATTTAAATTTCTTTTAATAAATACCAATATAAACTCTGGGATTAAGAGACAGTTTGAATCATGTTAAATATAATTTATATATTTATATCGGTGAACTGATTGAATACTTCCATCTTTCATAAACTCAAGTTTTATGACGCTAGTACAAATTGAAACCCACAGTTATGTTTACATATATTGATGCAGTAAACTCTGTTGAATGGACCAGTAAAATTTCGTTTTAACCAATAAAAATAATTTACGAAAGCACTACTAACTATAAAAAATTAAGTCTTAGAAAAATAATAGAGTAATAAGATTTTTTTTATAGAAACTATCATCTCCTATCTGATAATTTTTGGAAATATTATATCTTATTTAATGTTGAATTTCTTTTTTGTCAATTAAATTAGTAAATTGATTCAGCTTTAATCAAATCATTTATTTTTATACATGGAAATCGTGATTAAATTTTTGTTAGCTTGGAAAATTCTTTAAGAATGGGCCATAGAAATTTATAGAATTCTATCTGCTAAAAGCTTTTTTCAAAAATAGAGTATAATAAAACTTTGATGATGGATTTTCCCAATAATATTTTTACCCCGGCTACCACCAATATTATCCATCTCTTCTGTTCAGTCTAAGCCACGTGCATCACATCCATAAATATTATTCATAGTTTAGCAATGATACTAAAGTTTATCTCGCCAAATGATAGATGGTGATGATAATACCTGGTATCCCGAAATCGAAAGCGCGACTTATCATTCGGAATATTCGTGCAGATAAACGCAAAAAAAGATATCGACATATCGTCTTGCCGAGGTTTCATTCGGTGAACACTAACTTTTCCCACTTTTGTACATCGATGGAGGGGGAAGGGATAGTGGGAATAAGAAAAAATAAGAGGCAAAGGAAACCTACGTTGCAAAGGCATTTCATTATCAGTACGCCTGTGACACTTTTATTGGTGTAATCCATCGCGGATGGGGGCCCACAGGTAGTGTGGGCCCCCCGACACCTCGGCCTAGGAAGCGTGCCGGGGGCGGAGCCGCCACTTGTCCCGACTCTGAAGCGCTCATGAGGGACTGTTTATTTGCCGGGGAACCTGCCCCCCTCTACTGCTCCCCGGGCCCACGTGCCGCAGTAGGGGAATCCAGATATGGAAACAAATCGAGTGGATTCCGTTTCGAATGCTATCGAGCCGGTGCTCGTTCAAGTTTGCCTCTTGTCTATTTCTAGGCGATACGTGAACGTTTTGTCGATTGAATCTTAGTTTATTTTTTAAAGCAATAAACAAAAAATAAATCAATAGGTAAATAATCAAAGGCGTAACTATCCCAGCTTTAATACATTAAAAAATAAATATGCCATTAAATATGCTAACAATATTTAACTAATATAGAATATATAATTATATGTAATTTTTATTATTTTACAGATCATTAAGTTAAATATTTTAGATATATATAAAAAGAATTCTTAAACATTTTTTTAATTCTCGTGAAGTAGAAACATTTAGACCAGTGGTTCTTACGGACCCACAGGATTCTTTGTGACTGCTGAGCAAGCAATGCTAAATCTGTGGCAAATTAAAATGAATGCCTGGACAACATCGGGGTTCCGCAAACGGTTTAATATAAAGCTATATATTAAAATTAAAATAAATAATAATAAATAAATTGGTAGCCATTTCTTACATCTTTAGTAAAATATACAATAAGTGAAGCTAGATTTGATCAATAAAATTTAATCAATACTATAATAAATGCATTTGTTACGAAGCGGTTCTTCATTCCAATCTTAGCAAAAATTATAAAGATATTATTTAATTGATTATCCTCGATTGAAGATTGGACCGCTTTGCAAGTAGACGAAAATGAGAAGATAAAACTGATGATTGAACAAGCATACTTAAGATTCTGATTACATAAACAAATACAAATTTTACATCCTGTATTACAGATCACAGTATAGAAGATTTCCTTTGCATTCCCGTCTTCTTATTTAGTATTTAGTGCAGTTATGAGCTTTATCCCGAAACAATGAAACCGTCTTGAAACTAGTGTCTCACAAATATATACCTGAATATCTATCATTCCACGAGGTTCACCCATCTCATTAGAAAAATGTGAGTTTAAAAAAAAATAATAAATACTACCTTGATCATCAAAATATTTCATTTTTATGTCCCAATTCAAGACATCAATGTTAAATTTGTAACTCTTCTACTATGTAGCTATGTAGAGTTGTTTTACTTGGGTGTTCTTAAGCAGACTTTTGCTCCTAAGAAGGGGTATACAGTAGAACCCCCAATTACACTACCCCGAATTACGCGCTGAGTTGAAACATTCGCCGCAAATCCCCCAATTGCGCATTCACATACAGTCAAACGTTGTCTAGCGTCTGTGTATTCAACACGTGCCAGGCTATACGCACACAGCCGGACGGCTTCACTCCCCCAATTACACTCCAAATAACACGGTCCTAATTTTAGTGTTAGTGGGGGTTTAACTGTAGTATATTTGGGAGCCACTGATCCACTTAGGTACATATTTTATTGTTGGCTGCTTTTTTACAAGTAAATCGTATTAAGTTTTCTCACTGTTTTGTTACTTTTTTTAATACTTGTTATGCGTGATTGGCGAGTTGGATGTATCTGTAATGGCAATAAAATTAATAAATAAGTATAATAAATATTTTGTATTAGTATTTTTTTACATGAGGAAAAAATAAAAAAAATGTAGAGATAATTTCAACACTGTTAATTAAATTTTTACAATGCGTGATTGACATTAGACAGTCGCCAATCAAGTATAACACAAAACAACACTGTTGTGTTGTCCCAGCCTCTATCATCATCATCATTCATCATTTGCCAGCCACGAGATACTCACTGCTGAGCGTATGGGCATTGACAGACTCTCGAATGGCAGTCGAGGTAGTCTCACACGTGACGTGAGGGCTCCACTTTTGTGTCCTTACCGCGGGGACCAAACCGTCTTGGTATGCGGTTTTTTATAAAGAGTTACCCTCTCTTGCCTATTGTGCGTGTATCTTCTACCTTTTTGGTATCGGATTTTACCCTCTCGACTGTGTCCAGGCAAGTAGGAGGGGGTTTACCTTGGTATACGTTCTCTTCTTCTCTAGGCATTATCTGCTTAAATCGAGTCACAAGTGACAAGTCGCAAGTGATTATTAACCCTGTCGCGCAATAGAAATCCTTTCATCATGGGAAAGACCTCCTCAGAAAGAAGGAAGAGGAGTGAAAGTATCTAGACTTGTTAAAAACAGGTTAGTTTTTTTTTCTTCTCGGGGCAATACTGGTTCTGTATATATATTTTTTATCAAAGTTTTCTTGAGTGTTAAGTCAAATATATGTAGCCAGTGTCAATAAAACATGTCAAGAGTATAAGACCAACTTGTTTTGGGGTTTTTGTGATTTGAGATTACTTTACATTAGTTAATTGAATGGTTTTGGCCGGTTAACCACTAATTGTAATGTTATGGTAGTGGGATGTTGTTTATTTCGATAATTTTTTCAGAGATCAACCTAATGAGTACCACCCGTAATTGTTTAGATCTATTTATATGGAGCCGCCGGACAGAGGAGGGTAGGCGTATCCAGCCTCTATATTGGCCAAAAATAACCCTCAGAAATATCCTATTAGAAAAGATGAAAAAATATAAAAGGACGCAATACGTCGCCTTTGCAGCTGTTGGTTGATAAACTTTACCATTTTGTTTAATCTTTTAGCCATAGGTCATCGGCTATTGTGTCAAAAGTATGTCCTGTTACGTAATATATTTTTTTTTTGTTCATGTGAATTGCGTCAGAAAAAATAATTCATATCAAATTGTAGTATTTGTTTTTTTTAGTAAAAAAAATAGTTGAGTGTATTTAGTCAAAAATATTTTGTAGGGCTATTTTCAAGGTACGTATGATGTTGTTTAAATTCAGCGTGAATGTTGGTTATAAGCTGAAAATTCTTAATATAACTTTGGGCAATACTAAACAGGGCACGTGTCATAAATTTGTGCAGTAAATTAAATTAAGCGTGCGTTACACAGAATTGGGGTTACATTCCCCAAATGTCCATTTAACTGCGGTCTTCCACTTAATAGTTAAAAGGCCACACACTAATGTCAAACATGACCCGGAATGGTTATGAGGAGACGGCAAATGGCTTGTGATGTGATATCACACTCTATGACGCCCGATCTAGATTGCATTTGCGGCGAATTGATTTTGCAGCCGAGTTAAGTCCATTAACATTGCACAAAGACTGCTATTATAATTATTAATTGTTTAGAAATAATTAAAAGCACCGCACGTATCACAGGTTTTTAATTAAAATTTAATTTGTTGAGAATCTCTGATGCAGTCGTCACAACTCACCTACATAGGATTGTCTCGTCTCTGGTTTTATTTAAGAAACGTCTGTGAATGGCATAGTTTGGCTTCCTTTATACTGTTTTGAACACTGTTTATACTGATTACACTCCGCATGGCCCTAAAGGAAACCTCGCCGTGGATGTATGGGTAGAGGAAAAGCTCGGCGGAAAAGCAATTTCCCTGAATCATTCGCGGGGCGCTCGCAGGACCGCGGCCGGGAAAACTGTACCCTCTGACCCGAAGTACAATAAAACAATATATTCTGCGAAATATATTCTAAAAATATCCGCAAATAAAATTAGTCGACCTTTTTTCACTGGAATTATATTTTCGATCTGAAATTGAATGTAGAAATAATGTCCTCAGCACTCCATCTCAGTCACCAGTAATTAAATTACCATCCTGGCTCGAACATCTCCAAGGTAAACTTGCGCCTTTTTCTTTAATATTAAATTGGCTCTCTCCGCAACGTCTAAATTTTTCACATGTACTAAACGCCAAATTCGAGAGATAAAAAATTAAATATATATTCTCACTCCTTCCCTTTGATGTTTATTTTTTTCGAGTTGTTCAACACCATAGAGCGACCACGCCCACCTCAAGATTACTAATTCAATAGAATACACAACCCCAACATCCATTTCCAACTTTTGGGATAATCACCTTTTGAACTTGGCCAACTGTCTTATGTCCTGTGGAAGAGCATCCCTTGGCAGAATAACAAATGAAAGTTAAAATAATCACAGCAAAGTTCCCGACAAATTATGCGTTAAATTGGAACGTAGACATAAATGGCTTTTAAGAAAAACAAATATTTATAAATACATGTTTTAATAGTGAACGAGATGCCCGCCGCCATTTTCTCTCATTAATGTATTAAATATTAATTGGAGAAACAAAATTAAAAGTAGTTTAATGCGACTGGGCGAGCGAGCACGTAAACTTGCTCCAGTGCAGCAAACGTGCTCGATTAAGTTTTCCGCGGAATTTACATGTGGATCCAGTTGGAATCTGCACTGGCGGAGTAACTTTTAAAGTTTCCTACACTCTTTCGCTGTTAGTTAAGCCTTATTGAATTTAAAAGTAAATCTGGCATCAAAACGCTTTCGTGCTTGCTGTTTTTGCGTCGAAACTCCAGCGCCGAAATACGAGGTAAATAAAGCGAAATTCATGAAAGTATACTTTCACATATGAAATTATAAAATACACCTGAAAATAATAAAATATTGACTTAACGATTTTCTAAAATATCTATGCATTCATGTTTATATGATTAAATATAAATTAATCTAAAAGAATATGTTTAAAATATCAATTACTTGCTCCAAGATTTTTCCAAGCACGTGGGAAAATTCGAATATATTTTTTTATAAAAAATAGCGTATTAACATGAGTATTGCGTGGGCTCTATATTAAGAACAGAAATGTAATGAAAATAAAAATTAAGTCAAATTTTCAATAAAAATTATATTTATCCCTATTATTATAAAATATATAGAGTGTAAAATTAAATTGAGATACTTGGTGTATAACATCGGTATTAGCATCTTCTACATCTCATAAAATGTATTGATACACGATATTACGTATGGAATATCTTGACATTTAAAAATTGATTATTCTAAGAATAAAAATAGTTAATCATGATATGTTTCATAATTTGGTCTATATTCCAAAATTAGTAAACAAAATAATATAGATTATAAATAATAAAAAGATACATATATTTTATTAAAAAAATCACGCATAGCAGATAATTTGTCACGGCGGCGCGAAAACTGCTGCGTCATCCAAAGGGGGTATATTTATAATAGAAAATATACCCCAAGCATTTTTAGTCAAGATATGATAAAAAAAAAGATTATTCTAAGAATAAAAATTGTTACTCTTTATTTTATCAAAAATTGGTAAATGAAACGCATACATGGCAGTGTCCCGCCGCAGACTTAGTATACGCCACGGACTGAGTTCTCGTACGTGTCACTAGTACGTTTTACTCGCACTTGGAACGCCTTTCCGGTTGCTAGCGAGAAAAAACATTTCCTTCATGACAAATTTTACCCTTAAAGGAGAATGTCTTCGAGGGAAAAACATTGAAAAACAGCCCCATTTCATCAGCATTAAATATATCTCTTGAAGCATAGTCTGCAATTAGAGTAGGGACATCCTTCTGTTTCCAATCTTCAGTATTTTCCAAATCAACACTTCGAGATTCTCCGCAAACTGATCGATACACAACAAAGTGCCTCTTCTAGAAACGATTTGATGCAGTAAATCCTTCGTTATTAAATCGAGATGCAAAATGCAGGACCTTATCTCGAATTAATGGACTCTTGACTGGAATTTTTCTTGACTTCCTAATAATCATTTCTAACATTTATAAACGTAGCGCATTTATTTAATTATGAATAAAAATTGATTCGAATTTTAAATATTTCACTACTAAATGTACTAAATATACTAAAATAAAACGGGATAGCGAGAAAACGTGAAATCCGGGGACGTGAAAACAGGGTTTCATTGTATATAATGAAAAAAAATATTGTATTTTAAATAAACGCCATCTTCCATTTGTTATTATGATAAATTTTGATTAAACGCGTATTATGAGGTATGGCAAAGCTGTGTCAGAAATGGAAAAAGCGTACAGGTTTTAAGGGAGGATTATTAAGGTGTAAATTATTTTCTCGTGTTTTAAATAAAGATTAATTTAAACTCACTGATATAATTATTACTTGATGGTTTGGATATATTTTCCGATTCACACACAAGACTAACTTCATTTTTAAATAATTTTCAGTACCAAACACCGATACCATGTAGTAAATAATAATTAAAATTCATAATTATTTACATAATGGGGTGAAATTTGAATTTTCTTTGAAAACAAATTGTGCTTTATATTCGCAACATAATGCATACAAGAGCTTTAATGCTCCCTGCCCATTTTCTCTGCATATGCTGCTGTTGGCAGTGTCGTAACCGTTTGCAGTGCGCGTTTGCATTTTCTGGTTTAAAACCTCGTTTAATCTGGAGTAATAATTTCGTAAATAGAAGTCGTAAAGTCACGGTTCGCCAACGTATAAATAAAGCTGGGGCATTATCTGTATGGCGGCGATCGTGCCAGTAGACCGCGGTTAACTTGCACAGGATTATACATACGAAAGTGTTAAGATACTGCACAACCGCTCTATATTAAATTGTCCTCGAAGGTCGATACGGAACTTATTTTAAATGGATGATTAATGAAATTAATCGAGGATGCCTTCCGCAATCTGGAGTCGCTCTACCGCATCCGTAGCTAATGAGCATCGAGCTAGGGTCCTCCGTGTCAAATTGATGGATTCGCTTTAATAATCTCGGCAATTAATAAACTAAGGTCAATACCGTGACGGGGTTGCGAAAGATCTTGTGTCATCGACGTATGGGAGACGGCCACACCCTTATCAAAGGGTCTGAATAATTCGGGGACAGGACCTATCTCAGACTTATGTAAACAGGGTGCGTGACTGGGGCCTCTAATCTTGGGGGCACATGACCGTTAACTTGTATGCAGAGAGGGGATATGTACCCAAAAGTTTTTATTCATTAAAAAAGGGCCTTTTTTAATAAAATTTATACCGGCTGTCGTAATAATTCAAAGATAGCGTTTCGTATTTTCGGAAATTGGACCAATCATCGGAGTTTAAACGTATCTTACAAAACATACTAGTATTACATTAGGTTAAATCAAACTTTTATTTTGCTTTAAAAAAAATACAAAATTATATTAATCTATTATGTGTTCACCACTGTTAAATAAAACCTTCTCTCATGTTATTGGCAACTTATCTATGCCCTTCTCATAAAATTTGGTGGGTTTGGACTGTAAGAATATACCGAGAGCCTAATCGACTTGCTCATCATTAATGAAGGTTTTTCATTCAAAAAATTCTGTAAGGAACAGAAAAGGTGGTAGTCAGTAGGAGCTGCAAAATTTTTTCTTGGGTCACTTTTGCCGTGTGTGGTCTGGTGTTATCGTGTAACAGGATAACGCCTTTCCGATTGACGATTGCAGGACGCTTTTCCAGTAGTTTTTCATGAACTCTCTGCAGCTGCTGAACGTATGTATCGGCATTAATCGTTTCGTTGCGCTTCATCAACTCATGGTGGATTATTCCTCGATGATCCACACAATAAAGTTTTCTTGCCGTGAATATTGGCTTTAGGGTCCGGTAGGGGTGGGTGGTCGATTCATATCCGGCCATTGTCTTTGGCGGACAATATTTTCATAGATGATTCATTTTTCATCGCTTGTTATTGTCCTATCCAAAAAGACTAGATTTTATGCCGTGAGAGGAGACTTGTGGCAATAGACATTCGGTCTACCTCATTTCGGTCACTGAGATTATGTGGTACCTACATGCCTAACTTGCTGACTTTCCCCAAATTTTCCAGGTGGCGATAAACTGTAAATTGCGACGTATTGAGTTTCTCTGCCAACTCCCTTGTCGTTTGACGAGGATTTAGTTACAATATTGCATTTAAAATGTCGTCATCGAAGTCGGAGGTGCGACCCGCCCCCGGTTCATCTTTCGAGATCTCCGGAACGAAATTTAACAAAACAAATTCTTTTACAATCTTTTTCTAGGCTTTCACTATTCTATCTCTACCACTAGTGCATGTTTGAATTCCCAAAGCATCACATGACGAATATGCCCTTTTAGATTCTTCATTTTAAGGGTACTGAATAACACGACTGTAACGTCCACCACACTAAATAGTTGTCGAATGACTGACATGCCACTTATCTATCTAGTGAAAACAAAATTCCCCTTGTCGGGTCACTCACTGCGAGTAAGTCCAACCAATAGAAACTGTTTACCTGAATCGGATGTTATTTATGACTCAATCTAATGATTCAATAGCCAAAAAATAAATACTAATAATTGAGACAAAAACATTATTTTAAAGCAAATTATGTATTTGTCCTTCTTAACATTTTTTAAAACTGAATATTTTAGCATAATAATCGAAAATTAAGTGAAAAATGTTTTGGTATGATTTATTTTTTCTCGCTCGCATCCGGTACGATGTGCCGAATATCCTGAAAGTGATTTTTCAAATTTCTATACAGTGGAACCCGTTTTTTACGTTTTTGAAGAAACTAGTAAAAAAAACGTATATATATATTAAAAATTATTTAATAGTTTAACTTAATTTATAAAAGATTTGATTTGAAAAAAATTGTATTTGATTTACAAAAGTATTGTAAATGTATTTTTACGTAAAAAAACTGCATACATTTTTCTTATGTACTATGATTTTTACTTGTTTTGCTATGTTTTAACTTTTCCTATTATTGGAATTGGATCACTCTGTAATGTTAACCACTCATAGTCTTTAAATAAATAAATGTAATATATATTGCACGTAATCCGGAAAGAAATCCATGTTTTCTTTTGAGTTTGAGAATAATGGTTTTCCAGGTTACAAACACAAGCTATAAACCCAAAACCAAGATCAGAAATTCCGAATTTTCCAAGCAACAATTACCAATTCCAGTTTAAAACTTCGAAGGTTCTTTATGCTTTATGTGGAATATAAATGGAGTTAAAAGATTAATAAAAATAGCCGAAACCATAACAGCAAAGTTATATTGACGACAATTAAGCAAATTGAATAAAAATCTAAAGGAAAAACATCTGAACCTTTCCAAGGCATTCTCCAACGCGACAATGCGCATCTCCACAAAGCTAAAATCAATTTAATTGTTAAGTAATCTTGCATTCCCCGTATTCGCCAGACAGAATTTTCAAACTCTTACCTGTTTGGAATCTTGAAAGTTTAAATTAGTAATACAGTAAAATATTTGTAAAAAAGCTGAATATATAAAATTATGCTAAATAAAGAAAACATAGATTTCTTTCATGAAATTATTTACTTGAAATTTTAGTTTAACTTTTTTAAATAAATTAAAATAGTAACATCGCTATTAATTATATTAGAAAAATAATATTTATTAAAAAGAGGGGTTGATTTGAATGGAATGTCGCGGAAATCAATTGACCTCGCTATCGGAAAAATCGCTACAGAGAATTTCTCTGTTCATGAAATCCCGTTAATGATGAGGAATTTAGTGAAATTAATTGAATTTGTCCTGCGACAAAGTGTGGAGGTCGAAGTGAATTAAGTCCGCGAAGGGTAAATTAAAAAAAGGGCGGATTTTTTTTGCCATGCTAAAGAAAATCCTTTCGACCTTCGTAATTAGGTTAGAGGGCCCTCGAAATTTTTCATGTCCATTTGATTACGTTGGCGAAACTGCTTTACATCTCATTTCAATTTGAATGTTCGCGGCTCCGAGTTGTCGGCAACACTACACGCCACATTGTGTCCAAAAGTTTGCCACTATGCCTCGGAGTTCTTCTTGCCAAACTTTGGCCATATTCTCGGCAGCAATGCGAAATTTTTCGACAGTACCTCCTGTGTACTTCCTGGTTCATTTGCATTCTTTAGACCGAGTCGTCCGTTGTCCGGACGGGAAAGGGGCCGGAAGCGATGGACAAATCTAATTTTCATCTCGTTGTCATGTATCCTAGGTCCATTTCCTAGCTTAGCATGAAATATTCCTTTGCAGCATACGGCATATTTACATCTCAACCTAGTACACTGGATGAATTGAACGTAAATAATAAAAGTATCTCCTATGGACAATGGCTGTATCTATGACTCTAATCCAAGATACAACTTCGATATTTTTTCCATATAAATTGTCCTAAATCCTAGATTGAAAATGAGAATATCTTAAAATAAAATAATTTTTATATTAATAAAAGCACGTAATAAGATTTTTTTTATAAAATTTTAATGTACGTATGCCCTGATTTACGCGACAGATATGTCCCTATAATGCATGGAGCTTATATTAATAATGGAATAAGTTTCAGAGCGTAAAAAATCGTGTAAATCAAATGAAATATTACATATTAAACGTTTAAAATTATAATCTCCAAAAAAATTATTATATTGTATTATTTCGGACGATTTTTCATAAAAAAATAAATAAATTAATATTTTAATCTAATCAGTTGACCTTCAAAAAATATGTAACGTGAAATTAGAATTATTTAAATCAACAAACTTCGGATAAACTATACAGATAACCCTTCTTTAACACGATTTCAAACTAACACGATTATAAACTTGCAATAAAAAATTTGATTATCGACAGTAGAATTAGAAAACAACCTTGAATAATCTAAACAATTAAATTGGTAGCATATACTGTGACATTGCTAAATCGAATATGGCTAATAAAGACGTTCAAGATTTATTGATGAAAATAAAATTAGCTAAGCGGGTTCGCTGAAAATGGCATTAGAAGTTGTATATCAAGTCGATTGTGAGGAGAAAGGCAGTGGTGATAATTGTGACATTAATAAATTGAGAGAAATTGTAAGCTTAGCTGAAAGTAAACAAATCGAGCTTTTAAAGAATAGCAAAATGGCAAGATTATAGACATGAACTTTAGTCATGAAAAGGAAAATTATTGAATTGAGGGTAAACAAATAGAAAATAATCTTATAATGTATTGTTTAATAAATACATATGTTAATTTTTTAATAAAAAAAGTTATATATATTCAAGTTTTCGGAACCTAACCTCTTTAATGTACTGGCATATAAGAGGCATATTTGAGGAATTTATTTGCAGTGTTAAATGGAGATTTCCTGTATTGTTTTTATACCAACTCACTAACTCTATTAACGCTGGCTATAATTTATCTTTTATTTTTTTCTGCGGTCAAATAATGACTAATAAATAGTTTTAGTAATATTGTGAAATAAATATTGTCGTACCACTGATTTTTTTTAGCAATGATTAATTTTCTGTGAATTCTACGCTAAGGGATGCGTTTATTTTCATTTTTTTTTTGTAAATCGAATATATTGTGACCTTTTTGATGATCATGTCTTAATAAAAAAATGTCAATCAATTTTAGAAATAAATATCATTTATTTTTACTTAATAATAAAATATAATTTGTTAGATACACGTTCAAATAATGTATTTTTTTCAATAAATGTTGGGAAAAGATTTTTATTACGGTAGTGCTTTTTTAGTTTAAGTGTTATTAAAATTTTGAATCATTTTTTGACTCTCCTGTAGTTACATTTTTCGATATACAGCAAAAAATTGCTCTCTAACGTTGATATGTATTGTAGATGAATATGTAAGAATTTCTGGAGTAGTATATGCTTAAAATATCCAATACTCGAATTTGCCAAATAAACAAGGTTGATTGTTATTATTTTAACTTTTCATTATCAGATAAAAATTGTTTATAATATCTTTATTGAATCGTAAATTTGAACAAAACTGTTTTCAAGTAAATTTAATCTATATCGTCCCGAGAGATAATGGCTTATTTAAGTCTTCATTCTCTGTTATGGCCAATTTACCCAATCAGATTATAAACGAAATCTGGGTTCTGCAATTAAATTTCGGCAGGGATTCATATATAAATATACATCGTTTTCAATGTCAATATAGACCTTTATCCAATGAAAATCTAATTATATCATAAAGACGTAATATTGAGACGAAATAAAAGAAATGTAAAAATATATGCTGCAGATAAATCCGTTATTTGCTTGAAATGTTGCGTAAAATCCACTGAATTAAATGGCAATTTTAACAAACGATTTACCCCCGAACGAGATAGGCTTTAATGTATCTAGAAAATGCTTACATCAGACTTTACCGAAGAAATTAACTGCTTTCGATCTATGTCTATAAACAATTCCAAAGTGACATTATGTCTGCAGACGCAATTCGAGCCATGTATCTATAATAGATTCTGCCGTTTAATAAAAAAAAATATCATTTTATTTCGTTTCGAATATATCGATATGATTGTGGACATCAATTCGAAGCAAATCTTACATTCTCCGCAAAAAAACAGACTCCATCTGAGAATCGTCTTACCTGGATATAGCTGGAATACGAGCCGCGATGTGTTTAAATTTAAAGTTAATGTGCCGTGGTGCCTGGAGCCGATCGGAGACGTCTTCTGGAACACCTCTGTCTTCTGGAGCGGAAGACAATCCTGTGGGAAATCTCTGATGGAACTCAAAGAGTTTGCATGCTACCTAGCGACATCTCCCAGGTGGAGCCGTGTATTAAAGAAACGATAAAATTAATTGACTTTCTCCCCGTCTGCCCGTCTTTCTCCCCCACTATGCATCATTTTCTTATAAAATTATATTCATACATATCGATTTAATCGCGCGTGATATTAATATTGATATAAAAATGTTTTCGATCCCTGATATGGCATAAACAAATATCGCATTGCATCCGGGAATGTGTGTAACTAATTTTGATGTTTGAAAATGCAGCACGTACCATAAATCAGTTGTGGTCAGACACGTACTGCACTTTTCCGGCGGAAAAGCGAATATTTATTTTTCCAGCTCGTGCCTTTAGATAGATTTATTCGCAATCGGATTGTGTCCGAAATTAATACGCTTTTAAAAATGTGTCAGGTTACTTTTACAGCAGAATTTAAATAATATGTATTTTTACAATATGATGGAAAAATTTAATCTATACTTCTTCGATGTTTCTCGTTGAAATATCACTCGCAAAAAGCGGCCTGTTTCGGGATAATGGGATAAATCATTTTTCAGGCGCGATTATTCATTGCATTATTTTTTTAATTCTGGCAAAGTTTACATAATGGATGAGGAGACGTCACAATAAAGATGCTAAGCCACGTCGAGCTCGCTCGTCGATATCAGACGCAAATATTTTTTATTGTACAAAAATATCATCTTTTTAAATATTATTATATACATAGTCAATGTACAAATTGGCCAATATACAGAAGGTAATTTTTTATTTAAATTATTTAATTCAGAATAATTCTCAAAATTGAATAATCACAAATATATATAAACTTTTGATTCATAGTACATTTACTGATAAACGTTTGAATTGCATCGTAAAATCGAATGAAATAAATTTTTATGCCGTTTGAACTATCTTAGGATAACAAAGATGGGCGAAGAAATATGTGATTTATTTATTGTATTGACATAAAATTAATCAAAGTAAAATTGAAAATTTCCACCATATTCGTCATTCTATTAGATAAAACATTGAGAGAAATAAATCGTCATTACCATAGCCATGCCGATGGGGTATATTTGAGACTCCACATTTTTGATTGGCGTCGCCGAGTATGTAAGTCATTAATACGTCAAATTGATTAGTAGACAAATCCAAAATATCGACCAAATTATGAAGCATCATATCATAAATAACTATTTTTATTCTTAGAATAATCCTTTTTTAAAAAACGTCAAGATATTGACTAATAATTCATCAATATCTTAACTTGAAATGGTTGGGGTCTATTTGCCATTATAAATAGATCTTCTTCGGACGACGCGGTTGGTTTCGAGCCGCCGTGACTGATTGGTTAACAAGTGTTGGTATGTTGGTATCAAAAAAAAAAAAATTTCTACTTAATTTTTAATTATAGATAGACAAGAATTTGTAAAAAATTTAAACTTAATTCTGTTGTCTACATAAAATCTTTTAATCGATGATGAATACAACTTAACATAAAATTGATTGCAAATTAGTTTAATTTTTTTGCTTAATATCAATAAGTCATTACAGTCAACCCTCTTATAACGCCTAGATAAGGACCACGCTATGGAAACTCGCCCTATAAAAGATGAACCCATAAAAAATTGTGGTTAGGCATTGTTGCCGGAGCTTCTCAGAATTCGAATGAATATATAGGTGAAGGCTATGAGAGTCGAATTTAGGAAGACATCAGCATCTTTACTGATGAGCCAATGATTACTGATTTACTTATTCAAATAGGATAAGATATCAATATAATTTAGATGGCAGTCCACTAACACTAAATTCGCGGAAGGCCTTCTTACATCACTGCTGGTATAAAACTACTATAAAATCTCTGAGACATCTATTAGATCATCCCGAAAGAATCTTAAAACTATATTCTTTCAATTTTTTACACTAGTCAATATAAAATATAATCGCCTTCATTATAAACAACTAACTCCCACCTCTCCTGAAAGTTTTCTATCCCTGTTAAATCTATATGGATTTGAATGAAAATACGAATCCAAATGTTTTTTGACTTAATGAATGCTCTAAAAATCGTAATAGGTAGTAATCAGAAAGTGCTAAATCTGGTGATTTTCCTAGTTTAGTTGTTTAATTATTCACAAGTAAATTTGGATTACGTAGGCTTGCATTATCAAATACTCCTCTGCGTTTAAAAACAACTCGGTCGTTTCTTGCTGTATTCGTTTCAGCGTGTTATTGACAATAAATTTCAGCAGTTATCATTGTGTCCAGTTTAAGAAGTTCGTAGTGAATAACACCAGTCATATTCCATCAAGCATGCAAAAGAACCTTCTGAAGTCAAACCTGGCTTGGACGTTTGTTGAATGGAACGGGGGTTTGTTCTTAGAAAGCCACTTTTTTATTACGATCCGAGTATTTTCTTCATTGGTAATTTATGGAGAGAAATACGCATCCTGTGTTCTTTGCCAAGGCGTTCAAAATGTTCATTTGTTGACGTTGAAGATACATATTTTTGCAGTAATTTTTCTATATTTTGAAGAGGACCTAATTCGATTAAATATCGTAGCATATCTTCATCAAAATTTGTGGGTATTCCTAATTTAGAAGGCACTACTTCATACGATTAGAAAACATAGCCTTACACCTTGTGCTTTATGGTTGTATAATATAACTTAATCAACACGTGTCATGGATCAAAAGGAAGGTGCAAATCCCACCACTGCCTTCTAGAAACTACATAGATGCTCGATGCATAAATGCTCTAGGGTTTATAGATTAGTTCAAAACTAATAATCATGTAAAACGGCGATAGCCTTTCGTGGCAGGAAGCAGTGTACTTTTGTATTACGCTGCAATCTAACATGAAGTTTATATTCTGTACTCATTCAAATATGGAATAGTTCAATAAGTCAATATGTAATCCCCGGGTCGGCTTGGCCGATTCTAGGCGAACATTTAAACCTACCTTTATATCTAACTGAATTATGTGCACCCTATATTAGAGTATCACATGTGAAATGCAAAAATAAATATAACGTTCTCTAAATTCATTTATGTAAAATTTATTTTCATATAAAATAGGGTTGGGAGACATTAAGGGAGACGAATTGTAATCTAAAGCATTATCCTGATACGATTTATTATATTATAATATTTTTTATCATAACTATTTTAAACGTAATAGGAATCTGTACTCGAATGTATATAAAAAGATAATAATTAAAATCTTAACTAAAAGATCCAATTTGAAGTAAAAGAGAGTTTATCTCAAGTATACCATTGTCCGTTGACGCAAAAACTTGGCCCACTTTCTATATCCTTTCAAATTAATCCAATCATAAACATCCCGGAAAATGGGTCATTTTCAAAATACGAATGTGTCCTTAATCGCTGGCATACGTGTGTGTGTGTGTGTGGCTCACTGGACAGTGACACACGGTGCAGAATCAACACGCTTAATGGAAACCGGCCCGTGGGAAGGCTGCAATTACGTTGAGCGTCGCGAAAATTTATGGGATGGCCTATAGAACCAAAATTAGAACCAATGTGTCTTGGTATCGGAGGGGGGGAGGGGGCCCTAAGTGCCTACGACAAATCTCGCATTTCGCCCCGGGGGCGGTTTTCGCAACGCCCCTGCATAAAAAAGGGTTAACGCGTGTAGACGTCACGGGTAACCCGCTAACGGCCCTTGTTTTTTAAACTGCGATAACAACCCGGAGACACTTACGTCCGTATTGGGAATGGGTTGAGCCAATGCGTTTTTTTTCCACTTATTTTTATTGCCGAGGGTCCTTGTATTTTTCGAAATGCGAGTCCGTCCCAAACCGGACCGGTTTGCGACGATTACTGAATGTACAAGGAAATGGTTTCTTATTAAAGCGTTCCGAGCTGATGGTCCATGTTACACGTAACGCTGTGTTCTTGTCCATTGTTCCATGTGTAATCTTATAATGTCTGAAGAGTCTTATGTTATTCAGTGTTTAATTTTAAAGTTTTAACGATGTTTCATGCAACATTAAGTGGCAGAGCGCAAGTTTTGTTATCGTATTATATTACGTTTGCTGTTTCAGTGATAATTTAAAAGATCAACAGTGAAAATGTAATTATTTAGAAAATAATATGGTAATTTAACGTGCTTATTATTGACGATTACTGTGGTAAAAAATTAGGTGTGACCGTATAATACCGATCGACAGAGAGATAAGTAAATTAAATGAAATTATCTAGAAATACTCAATGGAATTAATTTAGCTAGTCTTTTTTTGTCATTACGCTAATTAAAAAAAACGCAATTTTTCATTAAAGATGTACTATGCTTAAAATAATCAATAAATATAATCAGAATGACATTTTGTGAAACATTAAATTTTAATTGCAGAATATTAGCCCAATCAAAGTATTAATATTACAAAGATTAATTCTATTCAAAGGGTTTTTAATTTATTTTTTAGCTATTTAAATTATGGCGCTGCCTGCTTATCAGCGTCGTATTTTGAATGGATGCGGGGCGGTAGCGGAGTACGGGGGGATCTCGCCGCTAAGCGCCTTGTCGCGCTGCGACTAAATGCAGACATACTGACTCACAGCTTTTTAAGCCAAGTGCCGCTTGTCACCTATTTTATTATTGTTTATTTATTCAGTTTATTTAATTATTCAGTAAATTTACCTCAAAATATACTTTTTTTAATTTATATTATACCGCAGCACCCCCCTTTTTTTTAGCCACGATCCACTACTGATACTACCCATCTTCGTATGCGATTTTTTAGAAAGAGAATTTCTTCTCTGGGCCATTGCTGTCATTGGACGTGTATCTTCTACAACTTTTGGTATCAAATTTTACATTCCTTACTGTTTCCAGGTAGGTAGGAGGGGGTTTGTCTCGGTATTCGTTCTAATCTTTTCTATGCGTTTCCCGCATGTGGTAAGTCACAAATAAGCATTGACCTTTTGCGCAATAGCTATCCTTTCATCATGGGAAGATCTCTCCCCGAAAGCCCCCCCCCCCCATCCCCATTGAGGAGGAAAAGAAGCGAAAGTATCGGGACTAGGCCGTTTATCGGTTTTCATTTACAGTTTTCCTTTTCTTTCCGATTCTACTGATAAGAAATCAGTTAGAGGCCAGATTTAAGGCCTCTTATCGGAATTTAGCTAAAAATTTGTCAAAATAGGCGTGAGCTCAGTTAAATTCATTTAAATAGTACCAATTGATTCGATTTAAAACAATATTATTAGTGTTAATCGATTTTTATTGGTTTGGTTTATTTACAGCTTTATAGCTTAAATTTGAATATGAAAAGAGTGTTATAGAAGGAGTCTGATGAAAGAAAATTTCGATACAATCAATCCTCATATAGCGTTTGATGATATACTGTGCGGTGTTAGGCAGTCCCTCCTATAGTGCTTCCATCTAGATTACGGCTTTCTACAAATCGCTACATTTCCATAGTTAATATAATAATTAGCCATTTGGTTGACGTAAAAATGTAAGAGTAATTTGAAATATGTGAATAAAGAAATGTTTATTGAGTTCTCACGGTACGTATCATTAGTATGTTTCACTCGCACTTGGGACATCGTACCGAATGCGAGCGAGAAAAAACATCGCGCCCATGACAAGAACAGCAAATATTATTGTGTTAAATTTTTTCGCTATTGCGAACAATGAAGATCATTACAAAATGTTTGTGTCATCGGCACGACTAGGTTAACAGAAAAACTTTCATTAACCAAAATTTGGGGTCCTCAATAGACCCCATCGGCACGGCTAGGTTAATACAGGTGTTTGTTGTCTACAATTAAAGAGATGGAGGACGAAACTCAATCAAACTCGTATAGAATTGGTCAATAGATACGGGGTCATCTTGCACCAAGATAATGCGAGACCCCATAGAGCGAAAGGCACCATCAAATAATTACGGACTTTGATTAGAAGATATTGTTACATCCGTCTTATTCTTGGAATAGTGCCCTTATAAATTTTCATTAATTTTCCGTTCAACGGCAGTTTTCAGTTACAAAAAACTACGAATTTAGAGGATGTAAAAAATGCTATTCTTCGTTCTTTTGTCTCTAAACCGAAAAAATCTGTAATAACGGAATTCAAAAGCTGTTAAACAGATGAAAACCCATAATGGATTCAGAGAAAAAATATATAATTAATTAAAAATATGTCGGTGTTTGTCATTGCATCTAACAAACCAATAACACTACCATTTTTTTGGCACATTGCTTACGGGGGTCGTGAATTCCAGGTCAAAAGCATTTTTGTGTATATCCGGGGCGCGCATATCGCACACTACGCGTTTGATCGGCTGTAACTTTTACAACGTTTTGTTTTTTCAATTATTTTTTGTTGTTGTTAAATACTTGATAGTTGTAGCAATACAAAATAAAATATACCTTGCGGAGACTTTTGGTAAATGCGGCATGTGCATATAAAACTATTTATTCGAAATATTTGACCCCTGCTATAAGATATAAATTATTTTTTTTGGCATTACCTGTTAATAAAATGTTGAAGTTTTAGGAATTAAATTTTTGGCTCAATATCTTGATTAATAAAATAGTTATGATTTTTTTGTGAAAAACGCGTTTCACCAAAATTCGGCAGTGTTAATATTGTCTCATTTCATGATGAAATTAAAATACGTTGAGTGATATACATTATTGAGATTGCATCATATCTTTTAGCTATCAGTTTGCTGATACAATTTTGTACTAGATTCCAGGATACACATGTACTCGGTAAGTTTTGGGCCAGTCTGCCGTCTCGAATTCCGCGGGAGATCCAGCGCCGAGACGGGCCCGCTGCCTGAATCGATCGGCCCTCCTCAATTAAAAGTTTACATTCGTCTCAAAGTTTTAATTAAAAGCATATTTTTTCGTTCGCGATTCCAGCTGATGATTAAACGGAGCTTTGACACGGAATTTTCTCAGATGGCATAATGAATAGGGCTCATTGTCGCGTGCGAGCCGACAGACAATCGGTCGGAGGGACGGGGAACTGAGCAGCGGCCCGGTCCCCAGCTTCTGGGACAAGTTTGGAAAAGGAATTAATTCGCCTGCGAAGATCCTTAATCCTCGATACAAATTTCTCGGTCCATGAAATGCGACGCAAATGCGAAATGTAAATTCGTTTCGCGCATTCACCGAATTAATTATGTATGTATTGTATGGGCGTGTGTCGTATTGGGGGCCCCCGGAGAAATTATGTCAATAAGTAATGGATTGCTGAATGAGTGCTTGTTTATCGTCGTTTTGCTGTTTTATTGTGTAGCTTGCAAATTATGCCTCCCCTTTCCTTTACTTACGCATCTACCTCCATTAATTTGTTATGCCAAATAATTATCCTTTGTTCGATTTATTGAATATTACAATTTTCTCAGAATATAATATGTAAGCCTGATCTTCAATTTACACCGCTTTCAAATAAAGCAAGACATATACAAAACACCCGATAAATTAAATTATTTGACAATAAGTGCTACGATATACAGTGAAATCCGATCTATCGTTCTGGCTCTTAACCGTTATTTATTCCCGTCTAAACATCTATAAGAACGATGTTAAATATTCCCGTATTCATCCTTCCCAGATCTATCGTATCAAAATTTATGATCCCGTGGCATATTTTTCATGAAATACTTTCTACCTCAGATGAACTGTAATAGGAATTCTACTCTGCATATGCATTTTTGCAAACCAAAATGAATAGATTTTGTAAAATACATAAAGTTGCAATCATAAAAAGTACTCTTAAATTTTCCTTGTCTCAAAACTCTTGACCCGATGCATTTTTCAAATTAAAATATTTAAAGGAAATACCCGATACGTATATTACAGAATATTAATTCTAATTTTCGAGTGATTGTAGACAAGTTTTCAGCAGAGGTACCGATCATCTTTTGAAACCTAGTACAGATCAGTGGATAACGACATAATCTTACTTGCCTTAGAGTTATTTATTTATTCTAGTTCGTATTGTAAATTAAATTTACTCGAAAAGAGAACTTCCTGTGTGAAGATCATATATATACATACGGATCTGCAGCACCCCCTAGCAAATTGTGGAAAAATATATTTTTGTATATTATATATGTCTATTGATTATTTATTATGTATATGAAAATATAAAATAAATTTATATTTAGTGTTACGCCGCGCTGTATAGAGGATGAGCACCGTCTGCTCATCAGCGCTACCAGCGTTGTATATTGGATGGATGCGGGGTGGCAGCGAGGGGGGGGGTCTCGTCGCTAAGCGCTGTGTTGCGTTGCGACTCAGGCACTTTTTAAATGTACTTTTTAAATTTTTATACTTCGGTAGCAACCCTAAATATTTTACCCTCGAGCCACAACTGGTTAAAACTATAGCTAGAAAACTAAAACATTTCAATTTAAAGAAATCCAGCAGAAAAAATAGTTAATTTCGCGATACAACTGGGTTCAGGAGCATTGCTTTCAATTTATGTTTTGCAAAGAATTCGCGAATACTTAAAGGTTAATAAGAAAAATAACGAAGTACTACTCTTCTACTGTCTTTAATTTTAGTCCCAATATTCTTTCGAATCGTTTTTCCAAGAAAAATATTTCACAACTTCACAACTTCAATGACAATGTTTGATAGATATAATAGACGGATTAGGGGACTCAGACCAAGACGAGCTTTTCCTCTCATAGTTTCATTTTAACTTAAAATAGTTCATCTACTTCCTCGTGGCTGCATTTATTTCATTTTTCTTCTTTCTTTCTTGTCTTTGTCATCTACTTCACAATTTATGGAAAATACAAATAGGTAAATGTTGCGGAGCTACGACAATTCTTTTTTCTCAACCACCGATTACCTTCCACTTTTTCCTCCATGATGGTCGGAAGGAGGCGATAGAGGTCTGAAGGAGGCGATGAGGTAAAATATTACAGAAGGATTCCTAACTAGGACCAAGGCGAGCCTTTACTCTCGTCGCCGGTGATAGAAATGCAAACACAATTGACACATTTATTTAAGAAGAACATTTATAGATAGCTTTTAGGTTAGACGTTATGAACAAAAATGCGCGTGACCCGTGCAGCCCCTGGTAATCTAATCCAATAATCCTTACGAGAGGCCGGTTATGGGTCCTTATGTCCAGAACGTCAGCGATTACAGTGGTCAACTTGTCTCTTAATTATTTAATCAATATGGTTTGCCATAGGGATGACGAATCGTCGTGGCGGCATCCGTGTGTAGCGCAACAAGATGGTGACTACATCTTACGATGGACCAAATGCGGGAACGTTTTGACGTACGTAAGGAATTTTACGGAAAATAGATATAATTATGTCCTTGCTACAACTCCACCATGATGACGTCATCAAATTTTATTAGCATTGAAGAAAAATCTTGTCCGGATCCTATCGGCCATACACTCTTTTATGCAGATGTTTTCAAACGTCATCCGATAATTTTTGTGAGGGATCCCCCATCCCTTGACCAAGCAGTTTAGCCACGAGTCATCCGCGTAAATTAAATTTTATGACACGAATGCCGTCATGTCTCCGCCTTCTCCTCCATATATTTTTTTTTCTCTTTTTATATTCGCTTTAGAAAACGGACGAGGGCTAGTCGGGGTGAAATCCCGAAAAAAATCCACAGAAAAAAATATATTTGAAAGAGAGCACGCGAACATTTATCACGGACGCCACTGTTTAGTGACACCACGTCTATTTACGAGTGACGTAATAATAGATTCCTCTGCGGCGTGTACAAGGGCTCACCGTTGTCCATTGCACCGTGCCGAAATTCCATCCCCTCCTGACTAGACCATTAAAATTTTATAGAAAAAAAATCAATATTAAATACGTGGATCACTCGTCGGATGGAATGATTGATGTTAAACGAGACGTGTAGCAGATAGCATTGGTAAAAAAGATTGTCTTTGAATGCCGTAATTCCTTTGATGAGTATACAAGAGTTTGCTCCGCGGGGTAATTTTAGATGATATCGAACATCGCCATTATCCGACGTTTCTTTCAAACGCTGATTGAGCCTTTATCATACATAAAATTCGCAAAAAAAATCCATCTAACAAATGCCTTTGTGTACGTGCTTCGTTAAATAATTAAGTTTTGATTCCAATTTATATCGAAATATTCAAATAATACATTTTTAAACATCTGTACTATTGGGTTGTTCGGAAAGTCATTTCGTTTTTTCCCCACAAAGGATTTAATTGTATTTTTCACAGCCAACTTCACGGATAATCATTATATATTATGATTGCTAACATAGCACGGCTTGCTTGTGAAAAAATCAATTGATTCTACGCAGTAGTTTTTGGTTGATATCCTTTCAAATATGGAAAGTGAAAAGCAGCATTCTCGGCATATTTTACTTTTTTACTATTGAAAACAACTTATTCACTTTTGTTACCACAGGCGCGATTTTTTTTCTCGTTCGCATCTCATACGATGTGCAAAGTATGAGAGAAATGTACGAGTGACACGTGCTGCGAGAGCTGATTCGTTTACGCGTCATAATGATTAGATAAAAAAAATCCAAAATATCAACCTAATTATGAAGCATATCATAAATAACTATTTTTTTTTATAATAATGCATTTTTTGAAAAAATGTCAAGATATTTATGAAGAACTCATCAATATCTTGCCTTGAGATACTTGAAGTCTCTGATATACCCCTTCGGATGACGCGGTTATTTTCGAGCCGCCGTTACGGATGGATTAAAGATGTAATTTGGAAAAGAAAATAATACAAATGGTAATATTTTACATTTAATTTGTGATTGCTATTTCATTAAGCCTTTACTATAGCTTTTTCTTGACTAGACTGATTATGTACAATGATTTTTGTTAGTAATCTTTATATTAATATATATTTTTTTATTTATTATATTATAAATCATTGGGTAGTACAGTAAACCCTCCTATAACGCTCCCTGCTATACATAGATTTTCTATAACAAGTTAGACCGTCCTCCCGATAGCGCTCCCTCCAAATCGCTCCGTAAATTTTCAAGGCCAAATTACATATTTCGTAAATATATATGTAATGCATTTTCGTGCAAAATAATGGCCAATGAGTTTTGGATGACAACAAAATTTAAAACGGGTGCGTGAAGAAACTAAAAGTATTACAAGGTCATTTAAATATTAGATATATTCATCAGGGTCATTTAAAATATGCGAATGGAAAATTTTTCGATGTTTTGTTTTTGTTTAATTTACAGAATAAAATTAAAAAGCACTTTCCTCATATTTTGTATGAATGCTTAGGTTTCTATAACGTTGTTCTGATTTCTTCGTTATAGCAGGGCTGACTTTATATAACACCGATTTATTATAATTTTAAAACATTCATATTATTAATTATTATTTTTTCTCAGAGAGAGAGATTAGAGCAGCGTTTTCAATCGGTGTGACTCTAAAACATAATTAGTGCTCATTTAAGGATTAAGATCTCTTTGAATTGGTTATACTAGTAATGGTAATGCCATTACTAGTATATTTAGTATACCATTATAGTATACTAAATGTAATAAACGTGGCTATTTCATACTTTAAAAACTCTCTAAACTAAAGAACTTAAATATTAGACAAATTACCAAATTATTATTAAACTAAAGCATTCACTAGATTTGTTACTAAGAAGGATAATCAGAGCGATTGACTTTATGATTAAGTCTTGTGCAGTAAATTGCATTTTTTAGACATCTATTTCTCTTAATAAATTCATAAAAATATTTTCACATTTACAGGTAAAATTAATACAGAAATATAAAACACCTATCTGTAAGAAATAATATAGAAAACTTTCTAGATTGGTTTAAACGTGTAGATTCGATAAATATCTAACTGAATAAATATTACAACATTTAGATTTGTTTCACATAACTTTGAAAAATATTTTCCGTACTTTCAACAACTCTGAAAAATATTATTTTAATAGTAAATTTAAATATTATAGAAGAGGAAAAGTTTACAGGAATTCTGCAAATAAATATTTCGAAAACAGATAATTAAGGAATAACCAGAATAATTTTGTATGCTGAATTTCAAAATATTACAAAAACCGCTCAAAGTGTTCCCTGCTATATAGAGCGGAGTGTGCGGCAGTCCCTTCTACAGTGCTTCCTTCCAGAACGCCATTATCTATAAGACTCATTTGGTTGACAAATAATATAATACAAATATACAAATGTATGTCAATGTAAACATATTTAATGAATAGATTTCGTTCAATTTAAAAAATACAATTAAAAATAAAACAAACCTCATTTTTTTATGAGTGCTCAGCCTTCTATATGGAGGGTTTCTATAGCGTGGTACCTATCTCGGTACTATAATGAAGTTCAGATACCTTAAAAAAAATACTTAGATATTTTAATAAACTGATTTAATATTATTAACAAATAAATGAGGGTTAAAATAATTATAATTAAAAAGGATATGCTAATGTATAAAAACATAAACATTATATTCAGCTGAAACATCTTGAAAGACGAATTTTTATGGAGTTTATTAATAATTCAACAGTTGGTACCCCTTCCAAGTATATGTTTTTAATAAGTTATGGTTTGGATAATTAAATACTCACTCGATGCTTAATTTTACTCATAATTTAATGGGGGAAAGTATTGACTCTTATTTCCACACTAATTGTAATAGATACAATTATTTATAAATGTTTTAATTTCATTATTCTGCCGCTTAAGTAAATTAACAAGTACCCTCGGGGTGCTTCATTATACATTCGCTTTGTATTATTTATTTCTTTTTAAGTTTTATACTTGTTAAAAGTCATACAATGTTTTTGAAGGTTTTGAAAGGATAATTATTTCAAGGGCACAAATAATAAATTTTACATATTGTTATTATTGCTGAAATATTAAATACATATTTAAAAAAAAATGATTTAATATCAGAATTTTCCGAATTAGTTAACATTCTTTTACATTGTTAAACCTACGGCTCAAAATACAACACCATCTGGAGTCCCACACGCGCGATCTCTCGTGTCCCAGCTGATCTCGAATTCAAACATGTATCAGATAACTAGCTGTTTGTTCTACGAAATGAAAAATCTACAAAATCTTTGTTTGTACAAAAGACTTGAGATTGAGACCCAGTCGAGGTCAGACCAGCCCGAGGTCACGGCTCGCAAAGATGACTAAGGCCCGGGCAGAAAAATAGGTTTAGCGTTGGATATTAATATCGTGTGGGAATTTGGTTAAGAATTCACAAAAGCCTGCATGGAAGAGGGCGCCGGCCCGGGAGAGGGGAGGGGTGCCCCGGTGGTCTCCGGCCCCCCAGTAATTTATAGAGGACTGGATATTAAAATTTTATTTGATTAATTTATCAATATATCACGTGAGGCACAATGCTCACGATCCTCAACTACAATATCCGCAAAATTACGAGCGCCGCCTTCTCCCCCTAATGTGTGAACCCGTAATTGAAAATTATTTAATCGCGGTTGTGCCGAGGTTGGGCGCCAACTTGGTAAATTCAAATTAATTAGTTCATCACTTTGATGGCTCCAATCTGGAACTATGAATCCATTCCCCCGGTTATAAATTGTGTCAATCAATCTCGCGTTTTTACCGCGCGCCGGGCGAAATCAATTATTGTAAATCGCGAACGGGCCCGGGCAACAATGGGATCGATTGTTGAACATTATCTTCACGTCCGGCTGGACAATAAGCATGGCCATTTCCAGCTTTGATTGAATTATAAATCTCATGGCAACACATTGCGCCATTCGAATCGATAAGAAATTGTTATATTCGTAACGAACGACGGTAAAATGAAGGCCACGCTTATGAATCTCGACGTCTTTAAAGTACGGTAATCACATAAATTTTAATGATTGCTATGAATCAGGGGCAAATCCTCCTTAGGGGAAAACGGAAGGTCTAATGCCAAGAGTATCTGCAGAAGTGTACTCGACGAGAGGACGAGAGGCCGGCTGGGGGTCCTTGTGACATCGGACCAGTCCGCGGCGTTGTATCGGGTATACTGAGGCGGATTCTGCAGCCAGAACGTCAGCGATTGTAGTGGTCAGCTTATCTGTCAATTGTTAATCGACGTGCTTTACCGTGAGGAACACGAGAGGATATATCCAGAGTCATCATGGCGGCATCCGTGTGTAGTGCAACAAGATGGCGACTACATCTTACGACAAAGAGAAATGCGGGAACATCTTAATAATTCGACCGCCGGGGAGCGAGAGGGAGAGGGGGTTGGCTGCCCGCGGGATGCCTTGGCAGTGGCGCTGATGATCATTTTAGAGAAGGGGATGATGCCACTTGATCCTGCTATGACACTGTAGCGGTAATTCCACCACGCGCGAGATGATTTCCCGCGCTTTATAAATAATATATATCATATCTGCATTATAAATAAATAAAATCTATATTATTACAAAAGTATTATAAATA
>JAGXCT010037026.1:0-16431 GCA_022495035.1 Philopotamus ludificatus
CATTCTCTCATACCTCTCGTGAATAAAATTAATAAACAAGATAGAAATTCCTAAATACATCATTTTCATTAATTATACATTTAGTATTGATATCATTTTTAATGAAAATCAATTTTACTTACTCCAATGATTTTTTTCAATATAGCTCAACCATTCAATGTCTTCGACAAGATCTGGTTTATATATGCGCAATGTCATCCACGTTATCAAAATAACAAATACTGCATATAAAAAAACCATGAGTCCATATAATTTGACATACCTTTTCCATTGCAATTGTGTATACCTTCCAATCAGCGGATGTAATAAAATGGATTTATCATATTTTTTTAATCCCCGCACTAGTGCAAGTAAAATATCCATTCTATCTTTCTTGTATGATCTTAATATTCTAAAATGCATTTCTACAACGCAATCAATTTGATTAATTGATGTATTATTGTTAAACTTTATTTGATTGTCAAAAATATCTTGTAGATATTCCATTGATCTTGGAAATTTGAAAATAATATATTCAATTATTGTATAATTTTAGATGTTCTTACAACTTCCTGTCTCACTATCTATGCTAGTTAGTTTGCTATCTAAGCTAGCCCCATATTCTAAGAATACATTAATAATTTCTTTAATTTTGTTAAAGTTAAGGGGTTTGTTGTTAATTTTTAAAACAGCCTTGTGAAAAGATGATGCTAATTCATCCGGATGGATTAAATTTTGTCTAGTTTCCTGTTCATTTTGCAGAAGTTTTCTTATATCTTCTATTTTTTTCCATTTCTACCGCCTCACATAATTTTGTTGTAAAATTAAATGTTGACGTAATTGTATCCATTTTATTTGAATCGATTGGTATAACGTGATCTATTTTATTTTCAGACATATCTAAAAAAAAATATTAAAAACATTATGTAAATCTGATCTTATGTAAATCGAAGAGATTGGAACAATAAGTATTTTATGCTCAGATTAACATGAGAAATCATTTTCTCAAAAAGATGATGATTTCACACAAACAGAAATTTGTCATTAATAAGTGATTTTTACCAGCCTTTGTATCAGGCAGCGAAGTACAAGTGAATACATTAAATTTAATTGAAATCTTATGAAAATGTAATACTCGAAAGTAAAACAATTTATGGAAAAAATGGCACCATTATATCTATTTTCATACGCCAAATTAATTGCGAAATTACTGTTTTTTTAAAAACAATAATAGGATTTAGGACTCATTTACTGTCCAAAAATTGAATCCGTTATGTATATGGCAATAATTATAATAAAATATCCAACATTTTTCACAATGAGTTTTAAAAATTTTACGAAATTAACATTTAAATTAATGAACGCAATAAATCAATATAGGACTCGTCATAGCTTAAAGGTTATGTTACAATCAAAAAATCACTGCGGTGCAGAAGGCAACGGGAAACCACTGCACTATATATTCCCATGAAAACCATGTCCATGTTCCTCCATAAGGGAAATCACGTTCCTTAGAAATGAGGGAAAGTGGATTAATAGTTTATATAAAAAAATAATAATAATAACAATGATGATATTTAACCGCTTCACGATTTAAAAAAAATCAATATAATTTCATACAAATATACTTATATAATAATATAACATAAATTTTAAATAAGCGTTTTACTATTTTATGTAATCAGGATAAACGTTAGAGTAGGACTAATAAAATCAAATCTCGATCTATAAATATGTCGAAATATAAGATAAGAATTATTTATATAATACTTTTTATATACGTTTATCTTTATTTTTTATGCTAACATTGGTTGATAATATTTTTTACTCTAAACAGCTTTGAAAGTTTTTTATTATTAATAAATTTAATAGAAATATATATTTTATCCTGGTGACGTTTAAAGCACCACTAAGTTATGTTAAATATTTTAATCATATTTCCTTGCAATTTTTTGTTTGTTTGTTTTGACATTTAGTGAAATTAAACGTCATGAGGATCGTAAATTATTTTGAACACACAAAGGTTTCATGGTAGGGACACAAAACAATTAACGACCGATGTTACCCCATCCTTTCGCACATTCGTCATAACATGCTTAAATTAAAATTATACCGTCGGTTCAAGTAAAAATAAAAAAATAATACCGAATTTGAAATTCAACGTTCATTGTTCGCGTCAAAATTGAATCGTCAATATCGCACCAAATTCCGAAATCAAATGATTCCGGGAACAAAGCATTAATTAAATCTGTATATTGATTCATTCGTCGTGTTCAAATCAACGCGTGCCAAATAAATAAATTCATTCTGTTCAATTATGAATATGTGTTACCATATTTTGATATTGAAAAAGCTTCAAAAAAATCGAAAATGTTATGTTAAGATATTATGAAAAGTACACAGAAATATTTATTTTATTTCCTTGATATTGGATAATTATACAACTTACCCATTTATACACGGAATTTATACTGATTTTTATGTATTTTTATTTGCTGTTATAATTGTTTACATATACGTACGCTCGCTTGATATGTTCTTAAATTATGGATTGTAATTTTACAGATTATTGATCAATAAGTCGAGCGTGGCACTTGATCGAAATTTTACGTATACGCTAAATATTATTGACATATATTTCATCAGGGCTCATTGTTGCGTAAACTGCGTATGGTGGGCATAAGATGCCGTTCGATATTAGAAAGGGTCGAGGCATAGAACCCTTTCGAGTATGACGAAAATTGGAAAAATCGTAGACATTTAATTTTCCTAATATTTTTTATATCGAGTGTAATAAATACGTCGTGAACAATGAGGGGCTCTTCGGCATTTTCATATTATTATTATTTTTTTGCGAATAGATGCCATCGTTCTCTCGTTAATAAGTTTTAATTAAGCGCATTTTAATGGAGACGTATTACGCACTAATCCTTCTCATCCATCAACATGAACGATCAGTAAAGTCTTTATAATTTACTGATCTTGTGTTATCCATCTCTCTCTCTTACATTTTTTTTTAGAATCAACACATACATAATACATTTTTAATTTAATTACATTATTTTTTCATTTACAGAGATAAATTGCCGACAGACGTGAGTAATTGTAATAATTATGCGTATCTTGAGGACATATATGAAACAATTATCGCAGAAGAATGTAAGTATAAATATTATTTTCATTATCTTACTTTTTTAATATAGTACGCTTAAACAATATTAAATGATACTTTTATTGAATATCTGGATAAAATTTTACATTAAGACCCGTTGCCTCTAACATATTGAATTTAGCCACAGACAAAATTCTCGCATATACTGTGACTTCAGGCATTTTCAGAACATTCTTTCTGTAAGTACCATCTGCTGTTAGAAACGTACAATTTTGTAGTATGTTTCTGAATATATAATTATTTTATTTTACTTGACATTTAATAAAAGTACATATAACTCTAAAAATAATATTTATTATATAACTTTTTTATTTTTCGTTCCATTAAAGTAATGATAATTCTCTAATGGAATATTTAGAAACATACGTACACACTTATAATACAACATCAAAATATAGTGGAATATATATGCTTTAATCGCAGTATTGTCGAATAAAAATAATTGTTATTATTTTCGAAATTATTAGAATTTTATACAAAAATGTTGTCTCAAAGAAGATTTGAAATGATTGTGGAGTGAAAATTTTGTAATAAGGCGATTTTCAAATAATTTCAATATTCTTCAATATGAGGCTAAACAATAAGACGTGAGAAGTATCCGTGAGAAGACCTTAGGCAAGTCAAAACAACAGTTTTGGATAAAGGGCCGCATTGGGAATATGGGGACAAACAAAATAAACAAACCAATACTAATATATATTCATTTATAGACATAATTTATTATCATTATAAAAATATGTATACTACTTTAAATTATATACTAAAATGAATTGTCAAAAATATAAGCTGGAAAGCAGCGCTCTCTCGAAAGCAGGCAACGGGAAATCACTGCACTATATATTTCCATGAAAACCAATGTTTATGGTCCTGCATAAAGGGAATCATGCACTTAGTCATGTTCCTTAGAAATGAGGGAAAGGAGATTAATAGTTTATAAAAAAAATATTGAATCGCTTCACGAATTTACAAAAAAAATAGATGATAATTGTAAGACATAAGACATAATTTAAATTGGTTTACTAAATATTTAGATGTATATTTTTTTTGTAATAATTGATTCATATAATAACTTTTAAAAAAACTTCAAAAATTCCTCAAAACCTCCCATTTTATTAAATAGATATAAACTTGATTTATTTGGAACTATATTTTTTAAATCAATTCAAGTCCTTATATTATTAAAAAAATCTATAAGATTTTTTATATTTTGAGTAGAAAAAATGTATTCAATATCTTAGTTTATTTTTTTTGCAAAAAATGGTACAGTAAGTTTACGATTAATTTTATTAGAGTATACTCAGAGTAACTTCCTTTATATTTGTCACCATTTCGTTTTAGTATATAATGGAATGAGAGTGCGATGAAAAGAAAATTACAATCCCGTAGTAAAAGTTTATGATGGTTATACGACAGATTTAAGGTTCAAACTTAGCCAAAAATAAATTTAATTTAAATTATTTTGCATCATTAAAGTTTGCATAAAATATATCTTATTTCTTATTTGGACATTTCACATTTCTATTTTATTAGAAAACCCCGTGACCCAATTGAGAAACATCATACATTTTTTTATGACAATTTTTATTTATTAAAAAATGTCAATACACCTTTTTATATTATTTTTTATACGCTATGTGTGTATATATAGATTTATTTTATTAAATGGATTCATTGTTGATGAATAAAATATTTATTCATGCATACATATTGCATGTGGGTACTCAGCGGGTCGCAAGATAACCGGCCCTCGGGCCCGCGACATGTTTGTCTAGGCGCGAGGGGTCCCCGAATAGTTCCACACATCCTGACAATGGCCTGAACCAAATTATAAATTCATCCCGCTTATTACGCTCTGTGTTTGGGCAACACTTTGGTAATTTGCGAGGGCGGCCACTTTGCCCATTAAATATTTATAATTCCCGTCACGCAAAAATGAAAATTCCCGATAAATGACGTGTTTCTTTTTGTGGGTCTTAAAAGTGTAAAAGCACAAATTTGTAATTCAAATTGGTCCCGGTTGTGTATTGTGATTTCTGTGTCCGGAACGTTTTTTTCTTCTTTTTTTTATAATTTGTTTCTAGCAGACCGGCAATATAATTGAATTGAGAGATTAGCGATGGGGGGAGGGGCTGCGGTGGGCTCGGCAAATATTTCTTTTAAATTCATTGACGTTTCAACGAAAACAGGGGATGTATATTTTCCGGACGGAGTAATAACAGAAACGAGGAATAAATTTTCATTTGATACGCTATGCTTTATAATATCATATTTTTTCAACGATACTTAAAATAATCAACAATTTATTGCAATACAATTGAACAAATATTCTTATGATATATAAACCTTAGGCCTTAATTGTGAATTACTTAAATAATACTGAGATGCCCTTAGTAAGAATAAATACATATGTTAATTGTGTTCAATATAAATATATTGATAAAAAAAATTCAAGGTTTTTAAAAAAACTACTATACTTATACAATAAACAACATAGATTGTATAAGTCTATTTTCCACATTTTTTTTCTTATGTTAGTACACTTTACCGTGACATATATTGATATCAGTAGCCATATTGAATGCTCACTTTATTGGCGAGTGTCGAAAATGTTTTGATGTGCAAGTGCGATTTCTTACTTGTAAAAAAGGATAATGTGGAAAGGATTTTTAGCCAATAACTGTATAATACCCCAGTCTCTGTATTCGCCTTTTGCCTATTCCGGAATATAAAATAAAAAAAAGAAAGCGCGACGTTTTACCAATATTTATGGAGATGGATAGAAACACAAAAGGAGCTAAGCGCTATACCGATAATTGAGTTGCCTCGAATATTGTAATAAACGTTGATAATCGTATAATTTATCTGTGGGGGCTACTTTGGAGGGGGTCTAATTAATATTGACGAAATAATTCATGTTTTTTGTAAATAATAAAAATTCATCTTATTTTTTTTAATCAAAACTTCATATCAATTTTACAAATTTTATGTAAAATCAACGCGCTTTTTGCAAAAAGATTTCGCAGGGGGTGCCTTATAAGCCCCTATTAATTCTGTATGATATTATTTCAATAATATTCGTATTTTTTTAATAATACATGAATAATTGAAACATGCATAAAATCCTAATTTTACTCAAAAAGTGATAAAATTCATAAAAAAAATTAATAAAAGAAGATTGGTATCCTAAAAAAACCGCGTTATTTAGAAAAAACAATACTATATGGTGGTACAGAAAATCTTGTACAAAAAGGTAATAATGAAATTCCAATAATTAAATTATGCAAAATATTATTCATACATATGTATTATAATTTTAAAAAAACACGTCTATTGTTTAAAAGTCTAATGAAACTTTTTGTTTGTTATTTGTATTCTGTCCTGTGTTCCTGAATTTCTTATTATTAGGATATGTGTTATTCAACTATCCATATCAGTTATTTTCTTCAACATTTCTTAATATCCAGCCATAAAAATCTGTAGATCTCATTGTTTTTAAATTTAAAACTCAATATAGGTCGGGATGAAAGGTGAGAAAATGCTGTTTCATACACTTAGCAAGCCCTCGTGAATTAAAGCAGCAATATCATCACTTTGTTACTTTTTTACCCATTTTTAATTAGCTATTGTGACAAAAAATACATACTTTTGCCTCAATGAACACCGGAAAAACGCGAGAAATTGAAAATAAATAAATAATTATTATGTTTCTGGGAATCGGATCATACAATTAAATTGTGTAAAAATATAATACTTATAAGTGGGCCGCCGTGTTATTTAAAAACCGTATAAAAAATAAGTTTAGTGTATTAATTGTTATTATGTTTTAGATTTTGTTAACATTGCTAAAACAGACTATTTAAATGGTTTATTATTTAATAATTCGTAACATCTTTTTTTTACAAGAATTTTTTAACGATTATCTTAATTAAGAGTTTTCTTGGCAGTTATTATATTATATTCTAATCCCCATCGGTCGATGTAATCCAATAGAAGCGTCCCAAGAAGTAAGTGCTGCGTTGTGCATTCTCATAATCTTTCTCTTTTGGTTGATTGTGATTCGCATAACTTGGTATACATTTAATACAAACTATTATAGATTCTATGTATTATCATGAAATGTTAGGCTTTTTGGATTTTTTAATATTTATTTCTTTATTTGACTACGATGGATGAATGGCATAACAGAGGGATTCTAAGGCGCCATTCTTCCATATAAAGATTTGATTAAAATTCGATAAACATTCTAAAGACTCTAACGATGCAACGGGTATGAGTCTCTCACAATAATATTTCCTCAAACGAGTCTCAAACGACGAGAATGGTTCATTTTAATATTATTACAGCTGGATTGAAATTTATATTATTCGTTTTATAAATATGTATTCAAAGCAGGATAGATGGCATTAAATTAATCAATTCTAACGCGCCAAACTATCTATATAAATATTATTTTTTATACAACATGCGGAGGTGGTAATGGGTGTCTTCATCTAACATGCCCCCTTGGCTAGTGTTATTAAGAATTCCCTGGATTCATAGTTTTCGTCGAACACCTATCCGAATACTAACTAACTTGGCTTAGTCGCGGTTAACTTGCATTATCGAAATATATGCATGTTACTTACAAGCCATAACACTGGTTTGTTGATGCCCTTTGGCAGTTTCCTAGATTAATCATTTAAAATGAGTTTTCTTTCATCCAATTTAACGAATACACTAAAACAACTGACTTTTTCCAAAAAAATAATGTTTTTATACAACAAATGTAATTATAATGTATTAGTTTTAATAATTATTACAATTATATTAATTAAATCGTATCCGGATTATTTTTTGCAGAAATCACACACTCATATTTTTGCACGAGCTTAAAAACTTTACCGGCGGGGATTTGAAATCGTTGCATATTTTATTAGCACGTCGGATATGCATGTTACGGTATCCGGCGGATAATCTGGTAATCCGGTTTTCCCCGATGACGTAACTGCGGGTCCCACATTTTTCAGCGATCGCCTCGTGCCCCTACGTGACCGGGGTCCCGGCCGAGGCGCGGGTCACTCCCGGGATCCTCCGGCCGCGGGAGTAACTTTTACGACGCCGCTGGGATACGTCTGCCGGCAGTAAAACTGAAATCTCGGGACTAGCTCGCCCAGAGAAATATATTTGTTCCAGTCGATTCGTACGGATATCCGGAATTGATGATCGAATTTCTCTAATTAAACTCAATGGCGTACGTCCAAATTTCGCATATGGCGTGCATCGATACCAAAATTAATTTTATTAGTATTTTTTCTGAAAATAAATAAGAAATAATTTATCTCTTGGATATAGCAGTATTTCTTTCAGTTATTTTGATTAAATTCTGTCTATGATATTTTAATTTGGGTTTCATTCTCTCGTCTTTCGTTTATTTAACTCTGCATAATTAGATGCAATATTTACATAAATAACATATTCATTTTATTGTGCAAATAACCAGTATGTTAAATGTATTCAAATGAATTAATATGAAAAGTATCAATTAAATGCATATTACTATGAAACATATAGTACATATCGTGGAATGGTATTCTTGTCATAATCAATCATATTCAATCATTTTCCAAATTGGCAAAACAGCAACCGTAGATGCATCTCATATTATTTTAAATAAAATGCATATATTATTAAATATTACAATTATATTAATTTAACAATTTTTATTGAATTAGTTTAATGTACATAAAAAAAAATTCCTGTCGAATATTTTTTAAAAATACAGATTAGTAAAAGAATACAGAATAAAATAGTTTTTGATTTTCTGTAAATACGTTTCTTTTTTTACAAGGTCCACTAAAAAGTACAAATACTATATTTTGCATACATTATTTGTACTAGCACGATTCCTATAAACAAAATATTAATATATGTATTCAGGGGCGGCTCGTCCATATTCACTGCGGAGCTGCAGCACCCCAAACAAATCGAGAAAAAATATATTTTTATATATTTTCTTTCTTTTTCACTTTCTGACCGTCAGCGCTATTAACATCGTGTATTAGATGGATGCGGGACGGCAGCGGTATGGGGGGAGAGGTCTCGTTGCTAAGCGCTATGTTGCACTGCGACTTAGAGCAGTTCCTCGCTGTCCATACTGAGTCACTTTTGAACTACTTAATGTACAAATCTACGCTTATTTTCGTAGCACTTCTAAATATTTTATACACGAGCCGGCACTGTATGTATTTTCAATTTCGTGCGTTGTTACGGAAAGCTTCATTAGATTCTGACACATAAATGTCATGTACGAATAATATTTTGTATAATTCATTTATTGGGTTTTCATTAATACCTTTTTATACACGGTTTTTTAAAAACATAACTACTGTGCAAAAAATTATATGAATGTATCTTTATTTATTAATCATTATTCATTTTATCCTCTTCAATATATATACTTATGACAGGAACGCCCCTGAAACCCAATTTTCAATATATCTAATAGTGATTTTCTATTTATCTTTTCACTAATTAAAAGTGTAATAAATTAACATTTTAATTAAAAGAATTTTCATGCAAATATTAGATTAGTCCGTTTATTCAATTAAAAAAATATGTCAAAGTTTTATTTTATTTTTTATATATTTATACTATAATATTCTTACATTATTTAAAAATATTATATATAGATAGATGTCTATGAAAATTTAATAAAACAATAAGTCAATCGATCCAGACATCAGACATAAACGGATGCTGTCCCGTCTCAGATACCATTTCAAAACAATCTTGATATACAATACATATAAAATCTATCTCATATAATATATTACTAAAATTACAAGACAGATATTTTTTCTAGCATAATTATTTTTCGCTAATTCGGTTATTGCATATTTCGAATCACTAGTTGAGATATTTGATCTAGTTTTCGGTAATGTGACAGGCTAATGCAAAAGCATACCCCATCCACCGATTTGTCACAAATTGGGTACAATTCTAGAGACCGATTCAGCTGAATTTTATTCTCCACATTTCCAATTTCAACCGGAAGGTCCGTGATGGAATTGGATATTCTTAACGGGTCGCCGCCTTTCGCCAAACATAAATTCTTAAAAATCGGACCTTGGAAACGTTGGTTAGCCGAAAAGTATTAAAAAAGCACAACCCTGAAAAAAATATATACATATATGTACAAAATGAAATATTCTCTAAATCAGCATATTTTAATATTTATTTTATCATGGAGACTACGTTGTGTTTTTTTTTGTTACGAATTCATTGAATATGATTTTGTTTTTCAGCCTTAGACCCGTCACATTTTTTGGAACAGCTGGGCAGCGAGCTGGTAGCACGCTGCTGCTCCGGGAGATTGGAGAGGGCCTTGAGATGCTTAGGAGGAGATCTTCACGATTTTCTTGCGACGCTGGACAGCGTCCACGACGTCCTCCATAATCAAGTAAGGACACTCAAAAAAATGATCCTAAGTACGTTTCCGGCGTGGATTTAACTGGGCGAGTAATCGAATTATTTCCTACGTTTTATTATATGGCTATTCGTCGAATTTCCCGAATACGATCGAATATGAACATAACGCTTGGAAAAATCTTCTTCATACGAACAAAACGTTTTAATAAATATTTTATTATGTAGAAAATAAGCAGCATTTATTTTTACCGGAATATATGAGTCTAATTTATGTAATATTCTCGATTTTTTTTGTAAAAATCTTGTAATATATTTTTAGAACTGTTCCGTAATTAAATTATATATTTTAATAAAATTTAAATTATATTTATCTTTCGTATCAGTTTATTTTCTCATCTCGTAATTATTAACCGAGGTATTCCCATAAGCGTGCTCGAATAATAAAAGCTTATTATTATTAAATTTATCATGCCAAGAGAATGGCTAAATCAACTGGGTATTTTTACAAAAATATTTCTACTAAAAATAATTGTAGTTAAATTCGTTTTCCGTTTAAAGATATAATAAATGCGAAAACAAGTGGTTTCGTTGGTTTTTATTTTATTTTAACAAAAACGTATACATTTTGTATATACGTATTACGTAGTGAAATCGCATCAATAAACTCCCTCGGAGCAATGAATCAAGCCAAGCTTCCATTACGATTAAATGCCTGTAATTGCTGATTCCTCCCCGGTGGTTTAATAATCCATTTCTAACCATATTCGCCTCTCTCCTGATAGAATCAGAACTTAGATGGAAACGATTATTATACTTTTATGATAATTTCTATCGGATCCTATGGGAGCAAAGCAATTCAGATTGTAGATAATAACTAAAACAATTCTTTAAAAATCAACATGCTATTCACATGGGAGCGAATTAAAAATATATGTTATGGATCAATTAAATAATATCAAATTTACTATGACACGCGACGTTTTATATTTTAAAAGTTAAATAAAACTAAAATAACTTACTACGTGAATTTTATTCGATCTATCTTTCTGAAATCATCATGTTTTACGCGTATTTTTAAAAGAAAAAATATTTTTATTGCCATTTTTAAGGGCGATAATAGAATTTTATGTTCGGACAAATTTTGAACCCGTTTGATTAATCATTGAATTGTTCTTTCTCAATTTTCTCAATAAATTGGAATCACTTTGTTTATCTACGTTATTTTATTGAAAAAATATTTACCGATCATTTATTTTCATTCAATTTAATGGATTCTTGGAATTTACGAGAGGCTAAAATGAAATAAATAAGCAAGGCAACTTAAACATAAATAGCATTATAAAAATAAGATTATTAATTTGCTTTAAAATATAATTTTCAGGATGAAAAGGCCGAGGAATCGTCATCAGATTATGAAGCAGCTTTTATATGTAATCCAATAGGTCACGGAAAGATAGAATTGCACTTTACAACTGAAAGGGAACCCGTGGCGTACTTACTAGTAGGAAGTTTAAAAGCAATAGCACAAATATATTACAACACGACGGCTGTAATTGAATTTAGCCGCTATCACAACGATCCTAGGCACTTCAGGTAGTTCTATAGAAATATAAAATTTGCAATACCCGGTCCAATCGCTGTGACCTGCTTTCGTTGTGCTTTCAGATATGAAATTACTGCGATTCCGCATGCAGCTTCGGAGGCACTAAGAAATATAAGAACCGTGTTTTATTCAGCCGATTCTTCAGATGAAACCGATGACGACGTAGTGACAAAGGCAGACATCGTAGCGCTCAAATCTGTTGAAATATCTACGAACGTTGCCGATTTAAAAATGGGCGTGGCCAGTTTTTGCAAAGCATTTCCCTGGCACTTTGTAATCGACAGGAAAATGGAAATGGTGCAACTAGGTATGAAAATGTCATATGTACACGCAAACGTATTCTACATTGTAATCAAAATTATATCACATTTAATTAAGTTACAATTACTAATAATTAATGTGTTAAGTTTACTAACTAAATTATGCTCCACAACATATGTTCACATGTAGTTTTGGCTACGGATTGTATTATTAAATTGTAATACTGTGAAACTTGTCTTATGCAGTTTAATTAAAATCGTATTACACGAATTGATTTAATTAATAAATTTATGCAAGAAAAAAATATATTGGTATATCGTGGAATCGTAGCGAGGTATTCAGAACCCCCTCGAATGGTGTTTACCTTCATCAAAGACAAAGCCTTCATAAAGGCTTCAAATCAAATTATCAAAGGCTTCTGAAGCGACCACTGTAATTCGTCATTTAATTTACTTTGAAAATGAATACCGTTTTGCGTCGAATGATACGTCCGACCAATATTCAAACTAAAATACCGTCAAAACTTCAGACTAGACCGAATCTGGATTAGTTGCTTTCTGATTCAGACAAAACCCAATTTGTATTAATTAATTTTAATTGAATTTGAAGGAATACTTTAATCGTCTATCTATGATATCTAAGCTTAAACCACTAATCATATATGATAAAAAAAAATGGATAATATTTTAGTTCAGGAATAAACACATTATTTGTTTAATCGACGAAAAATATGATTTCCATCAATTATCCATAACTTATAATAGTCTCTCTCCTATTTTTGTAATCCCTTAAAATAAATTACTGATTTAAATTAAAAATACGTATGCATGTGAATTTTAAACGTTTCTAAGATTATTGCATTTTTTGCCTCTTAACCCTTCCCCATTCTGTCCACTTTTAATCGAACCTATGAGATACTCTCATTACATTATTTTTACAAATTAATATATTCATAGTCAATAAGAATAAGAAGCTTCTATAGGGTTTAATCTGATATCCGATTCAATAAAAGATTATTTTTTTAAATTAATTTTCTTGTTTGCTAAAAAATCTTTTTGGCCAATACGTCTAGCCCACGGAGTGGAAAAGGATAACAAGTGTTTTATCAACAATAAAAGATAATATACGGAATAAGCTATATCTCATAAATACGCAGAATATTTAGAACATTTCTTCTCTGTGAGAATATTCCATAAACTTGATGTTCAAGTCTTTACCGAAAAAAATATCATACGAGTCTTCAGAAGTGTCTGGTTTAGACATTATACCCTTTACAATAAAAAAAATTGATAATTGTATTAAAAATAATGATCTATAATCAAATATATAATATAATCAATGATTATCAATTTTTATTTTTATCTTTATAATATTAATATTAATATGTATTTTTCTCGTCGTCATTTTGATTAAATGAATAGATCTAATTGATATGCGTCTCAATAAAACGATCCTAAGCATCCCTCATATCTAGTATATTTATCTATTATCTTTAAGTAAATACAAATGTATTCAGAGTAAACATTTGTACCCTATTATCGATGATATAATACACTATTACTCAAATACATACACTATTCCTCATGATATAAATTGTAGTTCAACGATAATTCTTAAAAAAAATATATTTTATCACTGTGCCATGTACCCGTTAAAAATCATCAGGATAATTTATTTATTTATTTAAAAGCCCTTCTAACCCTGAGGTGGGTCTTGTCATTTGGAGGATCTATTCGATCTCCAGAAAAGACACGTACGTCTCAACCCTAATGTCAGGACTGTGACGGTCGTCCTCCGGGTTATCTTGGCTCTTCGAATAGATAAATCCGGAAACCGAGCTTTCAACTCGCGGATTGTAACAATAATAATCAGATGAGGCTAGGGCCAATTCGAATTTAATTTAGGTTCTGATTGGGTGCTACAGGCACCTCCTGTAGCACACACGTCACCGAATTGGCCTGGATAGCCGCCTGGCTCCTCGTAGTTCCGTAGAATTTACGAAACCATGATTATGCCTACCTGCCATCGCCTTCGCGTTTAATACCGACACGCGATACAGGTTTTCACTTCAAAATATTGCATTTAAAATGAACCCTTTTAAAAATTAAATTAAACATATTGCATTTCAAATTAAACCTTTTTCCTTTAAATGTCTAATGAAAAAAGGTGAATTTGAAATGAAAAACCTGTAACACTCGACTCTTATTAATTAGAATATAATAATATTTTTTAATCAATAATTGAAGGTTGTGATGTACAGACACGCAAGTTTTAAATCTGATACGCAATGTCGACTTTTTTTTGTTTTAATCTTCATTGTAACAAACATCTGAAGTTTACTGTATATTTATTTAAACACTTCTTGCATTCATATAATTATACAAAATATAATATTGATCCGATTCGGAAATTTATATATGTGTTTGTATGTGATTATTATTTATTCGCTGAAAATCAGGAGCCGGGTTCATGCGTTTGTTTGGCGCTGCTTTGCCCCGTTGCGGCACAACTTTGCCAACTTACTTCAGTCTGCAGAGGCCCAGAGGCATCTCCTTGACGTTTAAGGACATCCTGCAAAGAGCCAATACGCCCTTCGTCTTTATGCTCAAGATCCCCAGCGAGAAAGCCCAGTGTGCTGCTAACGTGAGTACAACGCTACCTCTACATTTTCAACGCAATTACCATCGTAAATTGTACAATAATAAGGATATCATCCAGGTACAAACTTAACACGGTAATGCGAACGACACCTATACAAACTAAAACAAGGAGTCCTCATTATTCAAATGAGTTATGAGAACTCCTTTGAATTCTATAGCAATATAGAACCCGCTCGTGTCTTGGAAAATTATGAAGAAATTTCACAAAGAAAATCATCATATTTTTCTCGTCAAATATATTCAAAATATTATATTTCAAGATAAGATCAAATTATCTTCAAATATATATTATATGATTGTAAAAAATATATTATATTATAAATATATATATATTTTCATATCTGGCAATAATATAATGTATAATTAGATATAATCTTTATACGTTGTAAAACATTTTTCCATGTCCATACTTTCTCTTGCGAGTCCTTAAAAAAGTTGTCGAAATGTGGGCGCCCATGTAACAACGGGTCGACTCTTGAGCGCCTCGGGTAATTTTTCTTCTGAAGTAAAAATTTTATACCAAATGACTTTGATCTTCCTGTAAAGGTTTCGCCCTCGGGTTAAATATTTCTGAGACAAAAAACGGAAGTGGAATGATTAAACGAAGATTTTCAATTTAATATAAAATCGACAGATTTGACATCGATTAATTCGTTATTTTTTTTTATAATAATACGAATGTATGATATTATTGCGGTAATGATCGCAGCGTTTTATTGCATTGATTATTATTATTGCTTTTTTTTAGGGTCTTGAACTGAAAGGTCAAATGGTATTTTGCCCAGAATCCGATTCATTGCTTTTTATTGGATCGCCCTTTTTGGACGGACTCGAAGGATTAACGGGCCGCGGATTGTTCATATCGGATATACCACTCCACGATGCTACAAGAGACGTCATCCTAGTCGGAGAACAAGCTCGAGCACAGGGTAAATATATATTTTAATATATTTATATATACATTGAAACACTGCAGTAGATTAACCGTTAAGTGGTCGGTTTTACGTGGCAATCCCGAGATTAAATCAACATTTCCTGCAACTGTATTTACTTATCTAACAATCTGAGAGCTATTTGCTCAAGCCTCTTTTATACCCGCCAAAGTTTGCGGATAAACCGTAGAGGAAATTGCTAGGTAAGAAGATTATTTAGCAATATGGCACTCTGATTCGTCGCGAATAAACTTTAATCTTTCTAACTCTGAATATCTAATTAGACATGGTATAATTTGATTATTGTTATGGCACTTTGTGACTGGTTAAACAGTTTAAGTTGCTTAATATCTAATAAGCATTACTTTGAATTGCTAAAACATCAATAATTACAAAACATTAGATATGCAAATACAC
>JAGXCT010037026.1:28283-59302 GCA_022495035.1 Philopotamus ludificatus
TTTAGTCTTTTGAGGGGAATTTCGACCATAGATGCTTTTGAAGTCCAAAGTAGCACCAGTTTACCAGCATAGTTCTTCATACTTCCAAATTGTTTTCATTGTTATTCGACGACCTCGAGAGTGTACTCTTCAACTCTCAGCGGTTCGAGGATTCATACTTATAGGTATGTTTTTGTCTTGGTCTCGTTCATCCTCAGTCCCTTGCCTGTTGCTGCTCTCATTATTCGCTGACATACATCCTTGGGAGCCGCCTGAGATGTCATCCGTATAGGCAAGAAGCTGCACCAATTATCGCTAGCGTGTGCTGAGCGTTGACAGTTGCCACTCCGGGGTGACAATGCCGGTTAATCAATTAATAATATAGCGCAATATTACATTTAGTTGCTTTTATATAGAATTATTTTTATTCATTTACTTATATATTGTGTAGTCTCAATTTGTTCTTGAATTTTCCAGCACGATCAAAATTAAGACAATTTTTCTGAAAATATTTTCCATGCTGTTATGACATCTAAATTTTATTACCAGTATCCATGAAAGATATTGTTCTTTTAATTAATTCTGGTCATAGTGATTTCTAGCATGTTCAATTTAATTGGTGTAAAAATTAATAAAGCGCGTAAAAAATAGTGGCACCTAAAAAATCACAAAATAGGGATAGGGTGTGTTGCATTCTGTGCAATTCCATTATTTATTCGTGTATTTTTATATTTTAGCAATATTTTGTTTGCAATGTTAGTCAAAATAAATTAATATTAGACGCGTGTGTGAAAATATTTATTATTAGTATTTAAATATTAAATTGTTTATAAACAATTATATTCAATTTCATAAAAAAATTAGATCTCAACAACAAATATTTGCGATTAATTTAATTTAAAAAAATGTTATTGTTATTATTGTGTTAATTAGTTTATTTCTATTTAAATTTTCTTCTTATATAATTGAATACATCGCGAGCTTTACATATGTTTCGTTATGTTATTACATATTTCTTTTAGTGCACACATTTATTTAATTTTCATTATGATGAAATGTGTTCTTTACATTGAACTATTTTTACGTAGAAAAGATTCTAAACTTGAATGTAAATTTAGTTAATAATCAAATCTGTACATAATGATAAAAACATCATAATTAATAACATTTTAGAATAACGTTACATTTTCCAAGGATATAAAAATTTCAAACAACTAATATCGCATAAGATCTATATTAAGTTTTATTCAATTACCATAATTATTAAAATATTAAGATAAACTGCCTGAAAATCGTATATACATAGATATACCTTATATGCATGTTAATAAACTATCACCTCTCAGTTTTTCGGTTATTTATAATTCTCACGTTTTTAAAACTGAATGCTTTAATTAATATAATAATATTTAACATACTAAATGTATCAGCTGGATTATAGATATTGTCAGTTATAAGTGTTACGTCTGAGTGTCAAATTCGTTTTTACTCATCTCTCACAATAATATAAATTACTATGATATAGTTATTATATATTATATGTATCTATAGCTTCATGTGCGTATATAAATTGCTTTGCTATGAAATATAGTAAAATAGGCGATTATCGATAAACTGTTAAGTATAATATATGTATTTATAATTTAGAAATGCTATGAAACGTACCAAAAATTATCTATTAAACACTAATCTATAATTATGAATGAATTGCTTACTGAAATCACACTAAACTCGTCCCTTTGTTACTAATTAAATATTAACTATGAGACTGCACATGATTCTATATTTTATTTATTAAAGAAAAAATTCTTCTATATTATAATTATTAATAAATATATGTGTGATATGTATCTATATTGATGCATATTTAGTTATAAGATCTATCTTTCCATCCATCGTTCTAATAATGGATAGGATTATTTATTTGCATAATTATATTAATTTTGCGTAATCAATTTTATAACATTTTAAATAATTGTAAATACTCTGTACGCTGTATAAATCAAATGTATATGAAATAAGCTCAAAATAAATGCAATCTATACTAATTCTTCTTTCATTATTTTTAATTTATGCAATAAAATTTGAATTATATTATTCATAGCGTCAAAACTGTCCGCGCGAATTATATTGTTTCTGCATAAAGTTATATTACAATATAGAGTTGGCATCTTTTGCTTAATAAATAAATTGTATTAAAGTTGCGTTGTGTAATACGAAAGTAGATAATAGCATTGTATGGAAAAACTCAACATAAATTTATTGCTGAAATTTCACACAGGTCTCAAGTTTCCTCAAAAGTTTGTTAATGCCTTCTTACATTCCATTTTACTGAAGTTGAAAAACTTTCTATACATTCTCTTGTAAAGAGTAAAAGTTTGATTTGAAAAAGAGTCGCACAACTATAAGGAAACTAAATAATGGCCACTCTTTGTCGACTATACACATTTACTCGGCGAAATATTTGCACTAATTTTAAATTACGCTTGCTTATTTGATGGGAAAGTTTTTTTTATAAAACTATAAACATTAAAAAAAATGTAATTGGACGCACTTTTAACTAAATAGCAGGTTCTTAAATGAATAATAATAATATTCAGCTGTCGATGTAAATCAATGTTAAACATATATTAAAATACATAATTTATTTGAAATGGTTTTTATCTTGTTTGTACACTCTTCAAAAGAGTAAATACAGTCAAATTCAATCATCGGAGGTGATGTTATGTTTGTGGCAAATATACTGTTATGGCCAAATGGAAATTAAAAAATAATTTCAGCCTGTCAGATTGACAGTTGTTTATAATGGCGGACAGGTTAGTAATCTATCTTCTTATTGATTTTATTTGATTAAAATCGATGTAAAATAATTAATATGTAAAATAATTCTATTGGAATTATGGTTATAAATTCTGAATGTTTTATATAATTTTTAAGACTCGTAGATTGTAAGATTCTCATACCCTCAAAATTCTTCATTGGTAGTAGTGATTCATAGTATTTGACAACTTATATATATATTTGTATTTGTTAAGAATAAAAATTCTTAATAAGAAATTTTAAAAAGATATAGTAACCTAACCTAACCTAGCATAACCCTCATACGAATAATTGTTTTACCATATAAAATTAAAATAACCTTAGAGTATGCAAGAACATGCTACACAGCATAGATTGTCAAACATATTTGGCTCTAAGCGCTTTTTTTATTTATATTTTAATTTCATCGTTATACATGACGTCCTTCTTATAAGTCTAGATTTCTTCCGCCATATTCCAAATAGGAGACTATTAACCCTCAATATATGTCCGACAATCGCTTTAGAAATTTCTGTTCTAGAATATTGGCTTATTTGTATGCCGTGTAATATGAATATTATTTAATGAATAAATTATACAAATTGAGTATGAATTATAAATTTTATTTTTATATTTTTATTAGAACGAATATGCAACCAAATTTTCAAAAAGGATCATCATACAATAATTCTCTGATACCGTCAGGAGTAACAACTCTTGAAAAATTCACAGAAACAAAAGAAGTCATAGAAAATAATGAATATCTAAAATTGTGCGGTTTGTCTGATCATGAAATTCAAATATACAATGATCATAAAAATGGCATACAAAAATTGGAGAGTTTGCATAAAAATATTGAAAAATGTGCACTGGAAGAAATATTAGAAAACATACGAGATAAAATTAGTGAATCAGATGTTCAAACTACTTGTAATCGGTGAGATTTTATAGACAATACTTTTTATTCGTTACTATAAAGGTTATGATAATGTAAACTTAACTATCACATAAAAGAATACTCTATTTCTTTATTAATTTTATAAATTATAATAATTAATTTAAAATTTCCAGCTCAGAATTAAACCAACCAAAAACTTTAACACTAAAAGATCCAATCGACCATCTTAAAGATTTGCAAGATGATATATTTGGGCATTTTGATATTGATAATTTGCCGTCTGCAAGCAAACGTCAAAAATTTGTAAGAAGAATGACTAGGAAGCTTGCAAAGGAGATTCCATTACCCGATCCAACTTTAAAAGATGAAAAAATAATAACAGAACAAACTCATACTTTTAATGATTTTATTAAGCACAAAAATGATACACGTACATCGATCGCTATACGTAACACTATAAACAAACCAAATTCAAAATGGGATATTAGAGAAACAATAGAAAAACAATATGATGCAAGCAGTAAAAATATAACTGAGTCACGCAAAAGACAGATTGGTTGTACCCCAAAAACTTTGTACACTATTAGAGATAATAAAATAGTTAGATTAGAAAAAAAGGACAAAACCAAATCAGAAATATCAAATTGCTCAATAAATAATTTTAATTTAGTCAATTTAAAATTACCTATAAACGAATCCGAAAAAATTATATTGGAAGGTACAAAATTAAGTGTGGTAGATATTAAATCAATTCCTAAATTTCAAAATTATGATCCAGGAACACCATCAAAGGTAATTTATATATATTAGATCGTCAGTATAAAATTTGAAACCGAGATGGCTTAAATCCAAAAAAAATTTCAAAGATTAAAGTAAATTGTACTAAAAAAACGACATAGCGTAAAAACATGCCGTCGGTATAGTGTTAATATCAAAATTATTGATTGAACTAAATAATCAATAATCGCAATGCCAATTACAAAGCTATCGATTAACTTTTTGAGGAGTATGACGTATCGTATATACGTCTGCACCCTATGTCGCATGATTTTTAATGTCATGGCTCTTATATCAAATAAAATAGTTTTGCTTATTCATAAAATTTATTATCATTATAATAAATTTTAAATATCTTTGTTATATCTAACTAATATTCTTTAAAATCTTTCAGATTACTATTTTATATTATTAAAAATTTGAATTATGTGAATCATGTATTATATTTTATTATCTTTTGATATTACAGATATTATTCTTAAAAAACTTAAATAACAACATTACCGAAAATGATTTAAAGAAGATATTTTACGAATATGAAAAATATGATATTCGTTTAATGAATGGTAAAATGAAAGGACAAGCTTTCTTAACATTTAAGAGTAAGTTACTTGCATGTATAAATATTCTACATATTCTAATAATGTTCAATTGACACATAAATCTAATACAGTTTTTTTATAAAAACAAGCTTACACTTTATATTATTTACATTTTTATAATATTAGATCCTAAAAAAATATAGAATCACTACGAATTAATCAGCTGACTAAATTAAATGTGAAATTCTAAATAATTGCTTTATAGTTAATATTTTTATTTATTTTAGCCGCAGATATCGCAGCTAAAATTTTGAATGAAAAAAATGGTATTATTTTATATGGAAAACCTATCATCATACAATATGGAAAATCATGCTAGACTCATTTTGAAACTAGATAGTTTTGGGTTCTCGGACAATCTCGTTCGCTTCTTCTCAAATTACCTTACAGAGAAGAAACAATATGTGACATACGACTCCCAAACGTCGTATGGTTACAATACAACTTCCGGTATACCGCATGGGTCAAATTTAGGGCCTTTATTATTTATTTTATTTTTGAATGATATTCATCGGGTCCTTAATTGTAAATTTTCACTTTTTGCAGACGATTCAAAAATATTTCGATACGTTACTTCAACGGAAGATGCCGTTTCGTTACAGTTGGACATTGATTCTTTGCTCGATTGGACAATATCTTGTGTGTGTATGAGATCATCAGGAATGTTGGGCTTTGTCTTAAGAAATTCTCATCATATACATAGCACTTTAGTTATGAGTGCTATACGATACATTGGTTCGGAGCTTGCTCGAATCAGGTTCCATTATTGGGCGCCTTTTGACACCTAGAATTCCCTCATATCAGAGAAAATCCCTAAGAAATATCTAAGATATCTCTACATGAGGGAGTTTGGATTCTACCCAAGTTTATACCCCAGCGCATGGGTGCAAAGCTGCCTGAGGTATGTAACCCTCGAGAAAAGAAGGTCGATCTACTTGGCAAAGCACTTCTTCAATCTGTATTGGTTGGTGCAGTACATAACCCCCTTGTACTGTGTGAGCTGCCCGTATGGGCACCACATTACTACCAACATCCTCGTTTGCATGTGCTTTTTCTTCCGTCAAATGTGAGGATATGTGCTCTCGTAAACTCTCCAGTAATCAGAGCTTATTACTCTGCTCAACCACTTGGCCGAATATGTAGATATATTTGATGTTAAATATTGCTATTTCGTTGATCTTTTATATGATATTTTATAATTTCATATAACGAACTAGCATTGGTATTCTAACATATATTTTTTTCCTACTCTTTATTGTTATCCCTGTATATTTTTACATTATTTTTTTTTTTGTTGTTATTTTACATTTATACTTTTATATATTTCTTCTATTTTACATTTTAAATTATGTATTTTTTTTCTCACTGTACTACATTGTTTTTATGCGTGATTGGCAACCTGGGTTATTTTGTAATGCCAATCACACATTGTTTTTATGATAAATAAATAAATATATATTCTATTGGTATAATTTATTCAACATGATGATACATTCTTATTATTACTCAATAACTTTAAAACGATTCTAACCAAAGGGTTAGGAATAATTTATATTTGTAGTATATATAAAAAAAAACATGCTAAATAATATAATTATTTTTTTAAATTCTCCATTATTTTTTTTTCAATTGCAATTGGAAAATCTCGTTTTTTCGAAAACGGTTCATATGGTTTAAATTTATATATTCCATTTTTATTTTCATTATATTTATCAATAATAATTTTATTTTCATTATCTTTATAATTATAACAATAGCCAATATCATCTTTATGATCTTTTGTAGAAAATAGGTGTTCTAACGTTGAAATCGTATGCATGAGACATATATTATTTTTTACTCTTTCTACTTGGGCCTCGTGCTGGAGATCTTTAATATCTTTTATTATTAGGCCCAGAATAAGATTTACCATTACTAGCGGCACGAAAAATAAAAAAATCAAAAAAACAAATGCGAATCCAAAATGTTTTTCATTATATGAACCATTTGTTGCATTGTTTATTGTCGTATTTAATGATTCATTCATTTGAAGAAATTCAAATTCGTACATCATTACAAATGTTCGAATCAAAGTATCTGGATAACTGGAAAAGGTCTCAGTTCCATAGGATATAATCCAAAACGATAATGAAAATCCGATTATGATGAAGATTCCAAAAAACAGAAATACCTGTAATTTAATATTTTCATAAATTATATATTTCAGTACATAAATATTTCAAATTTCTATAATAAGTTTCACCTTGATGGTGCGCACCATTACAATTCTAAACATTTGGTAAATGCTTTTCCAAAATTGAAAATTCGATATTAAAACCATCATTTCGAACCAAGAGAGGAGAATCGTTGTCGCAGCAATCAACTTTGAAGATAAATCATCTTTATCGTTTTCTACGTCTCTCTTTATGAACATTATCATCAGCATAATTTTACTTGTCAATGTCAACATCCACACTGGTTTCTTAAAACATTCTCTTATACCTCTCGTGAATAAAATGAATAGACATGATAAAAATTCCTAAAAACATCATTTTCATTAATTATACATTTAGTATTGATATAATTTTTAATGAAATTAAATTTGACTTACGCCTATGATCATAATGCCAATGATTGTTATGATAGTATTGCTCAACCATTCAATCTTTTTGACGAGATCTTGTTTGTATATGCGCAACGTCATCCACGTTATCAAAATAACAAATACTGCATACAAAAATACCATGAATGCATATAATTTTACATACCTTTTCCATTGCAGATGTGTATAACTTTCAATCAGCGGATGTAAGAGGATAGATTTATCATGACTTTTTAATCCTTTTATTAGTGAAAGTAAAATTTCCATTTTCATTTTCTTATATGACATTAATATTCCAAAATTCATTGTTACATCACAACCAATTGTATTAATTGATTCATTTCCATTAATTTGTATTTGATTGTCAAAAATTTCTTGGATAAATTCCAATGATTTTGGATAATTATCAATAATATATTCAATTACTGTATATTTTTTGTCGTTATAAGAAAATTTGCTATCCAATCTAGCTCCATTTTCTAAGAATACATTAATAATTTCTTTTATTTTGTCATAGTTAAGAGGTTCGTTGTTAATTTTTAAAACAGCCTTGTGAAAAGAAGATTTAAATTCTTTGGAATGTTCACTAATTTCCTTCAGAAGTGATCTAATATCTTCTATATTTTCCGCTTTTATGGCGCTATCTATTTTATTTTCAATATCCGGTTTTAACGTTTTAAAATTCGAATTGCAATTTGTATCCAATTTATTTGAATTGATTGGTATAGTAACGTGATCTATTTTATTTTCAGCCATCATTAATCACATATTATGACTCTAAAAAAAAACAACATTATGTACATCTGATTTAATGTGAATGATTTTATTAGGAAAAATGCTTGGAAATCACTTTTAAAAAGATAATAATTTTACACAAAATATGATCAATAATATATCTCACACTGAATATTTTCATCAATGACTGGCTTTTAAAATGTTTCCACCATACGACTTTGATATGTGGAGGAAGCCTTTTTTAGCCATTAAACAAGATTTAATACTTCGACTAAATTTTGAAATTACTGATTTGTTTTTAAATAATGATTTATATTAATATATCATAGGATTTAGAACTATACTGTCCAAAAAAATAATTATTTACGTATATATGTTATAGAAATATTTATAGGAAAATCGTTATCTTTCACAATGAGTAGTATTAAAAATTATATGATTCTATCATTGAAAATAGTTAATAGTAAATCGTTTATATCTCACACGAATACACTTATTATTTATGATTTAAAAATAAGCGAATTTACTAGCTATCAGGATAAATGTTAGAGTGAGACTAATAAAAATATTTTTCTATTAATAAATATATCGAAATACAAGATAAGAACTTATTCATATTTTATACTTACGTGAACGTTTGTTTATTTTATTATATAGATCTCGATAATATTATTTACTCTACTTTAAATAGCTTTAAAAATAATTTTATAGTTACTAAATATCATTAAATAATATATTTAATTTTGATGATGTTTAAAGCTCCATTATGTTATGTTAAATATCTTTAATATATCTCCTCGCAAGTATTTTGTTTGTTTTCACATTTGATGAAATAAAACATCACGTAAATAAAAAAATATTTTGAGCTTTGAAGGTTTCATGCTAAGGACACAAAACAATTAAAATTATACACATAATATATATACACATAAAAATTTTAAAAAAAATCTAAATTTGAAATCCATCCTTGTGTATTTAACCAATGTCAGTTTCATGATTTTTTATTAGAGATCATTCATGAGGAAAACCCTCAAATGGTGGAGAAAGCTTTTTCTGGGGGATGGAGACATCTATCATCAGTATAAACAGCGTGCAACTCAAGAAGAAAGAAAAGCAACATCACATATCAAATTCCGAGAAGAATTATTGTTGAGTTTGTTTGGTGATTTTCGGGCTCAAACTATAAAAACTTAACTGGTTTCTACGGGCGATAGGGAGCAAAGACTGGACAAAAAGAGTCATTTCTTATACCCCAACCCTCAACATAAATATAGTTTTATTAAAAAAAACCTGGATGTATAGTTATACCCTGTAATTCTGTAAATCTTTTGTGGACCTGATGGAACATTTTTATTTTTTATTGTGGACTGGAAAGGGTTAGAGAAATGGAGCTTTCTCAATTTTATAAATGTCTTTCGAAAGATAAATACGATTAATAAAAATCATTTTCACGAGGGTTACTATTATATGTATATATTTGGAAATACTACTTATTTATTTGAATATTTTCTCAACCATATTTGTCACCAAAATGAGTATAAATATTTGGTAAGGAATATCACTACCTAATAATAAAATTTAACACAGAAAGTAATAAGAGGAATGAATTTGTAATTTGGTTCAGGTCAATGTCAAAATGTGTGGAGCTATTCAGGTGCCCCTCGTCCCTAGCCAAACAAGTCGCGTACTCGAGGGCCGGTTATCTTGCAGCCTTCGAGTTTATCAGTAATATCAATATATCAAATATCAGTGATATTCATCGTATGTAAACACCTTTTTTAAATACAAAACTTATTTACTCAAAAGTCTTATTTAACGACTCAATATGGTTTAATAAATTTAGCTCCATCATCGTGGCCTGTTAATATACGTGTATATTGGGCTCTACCCATTTTACTCTTATTGTGAACCAGACATACGAGAAGAAATCGTTATTTGGTTTAATATATTAAAAATAAAGGAAATAAGAAGAGAACCAAGCTAAATGTTCTTAAGAAGTTTAAGTTTTTAAAGAGGTCTGAGTTGTTATTTGTGTTAATTTATTTTACTTTTTTTTTATAGGAAAGTAGAACAGTTTCGGGTAGATGAATTCTATGATAGAATTGTGAGTATATATATGGGGTCATAATTAGAGAGGGAGTACTTGAAAAATTACCAGAAAGCCTTGAAAGGAGATTCCAGTACCTGAGAAAAAAGCTCATATTTGTAATGATTTTATTAAGCACAAAAATGATACACGTACATCAATCACTATATCTAATTCTACAAAAAAAAAAACAAATCCAAAATGGGATATTAGAAATACAATTAAACAATGACACAAGCAGTAAAAGTATAACTGATTTACTCAAAAGACAGATTGATTATACACCATCAGACATAATAAAATAGTCAGATTGCTATTTTACAGAGTTGTCATTTAAAAAAAATTGAATTATGTGAGTCATGTATTATATTTTATTATCTTTTGATATTAGAGATATTATTCTTAAAAAATATAAATAACATTACCGAAAATGATTTAAAGAAGATATTTATTTAACGAATATGGAAAATATGTTATTTGATTTATTTTAGATTACATTTAGTATAAAAATTAATGAACACTACTTCTGATATTATTTCAATAAAATCGTACATATAAACATAAAAATATTTTTGTTTGAATCATTAGAAAATCTTTGAACATTATTTGCAAATCTACCATATCCCACATGTTCTAATAATGTTGAACTGACACATAAATCTAATACAAAATTTTCATAAAAACAAGCTTACACATTATATTATTTACATTTTTATATTATTAGAACCTAAGAAAATATAGAATCACTATGAATTAATCAGCTGACTAAATTAAATGTGAAATTATAAATAATTGCTTTACAGTACATATTTTTTATTAATTCCGTTTTATTTATATTGGCCGCAGATATCGCAGCTAAATGTTTGAATGAAAAAAATGGTATTATTTTATATGGAAAACCTATCGTCATACAATATGGAAAACGTAACGAATAACGTAATCCACAATGTAAGTAAATATTTTTTTTATTTAAAAAAATCACATTAAATCCAATCACCCTGATCTGATGATCCGATTTTTATTATGCCCACAACATAACTTAGTTATTTTTGAACTAATTGTTTATCAACGTTTTGTCACGTATTAAACGTTTACTAATATTTAGTACACAATATTTATTTTTTAAAGGATCATCTCACACGTAAAAATCTTCAACAAATTCAGTAGCACACGCAACTGCGTATAAAGAATTCATTGCGATTTTTGTGCGGAGGATTTTCGCCTTCGTCACTCTTTCTTCTTTTCCATGGGCGGTGTAGTGTCCATTCGGGATTCTAGAATATCGAGATGTATTAGGATGATAACAAGGATGCTTAGAACACGAGTTGTGAAAATTAATTACCGATTGCAGGTCCTTCCGGTCCATTCCCTACTGGTGGCTGATGGTGTGGTGGTACTTGGGGTCGAACTGACGGAGGAGCGTTTTGTGGAGGGATTTGTCCGTGTCCTCCGTGTATGCCTATATTACCGTGATTGCCTTTAGAAGTAAAATAAAACGAAGGTTTAACAATAAAGTAATACAATAATTATTTAAATAAATTATGACTCACCCATATTAGGATGACCGACTGGTGGCTGGCCTTCGGGCGTTGGATATAACTCGTGCGGAGGAGGATATGGAGTTTGATAAGGTGCAGGGGGGTAAGGACCTGGAGGAGGACCGTATTGTGAATAATGATGGGAAGGAGGTGGACCGTATTGTGAATAATATGCATGACGAGGTGGATATCCGGGATAATGACCCGGAAGTGATCCATGGGGCATCATTCCTGTCATACCTAAAAAAAATAATGATTTATTTATTGTACTAAACAAAAATAAAACATAGGTTAAATAACAAAGTTTGATTAAAAACAAAAACATGAGGAATTTTCACTAAAATGTTGAAAAAACGTTACACTTTCTCGTTTTTTTATCTTTAGAAATAGGAAGAATTGGTGTTGTTTTTGGCCAAAATTTAAAAAACATAAACTTCCAATTGAGCTACAAGAGTCAAGTAATGTCAGAAAAAATTGTATCAACCATACAATAAAAAAATTTTTGGACAATTGGTCTAATACAGCCCATAAAGTTAAAAAATTCTGCATATTTTTGGATAAACCCTTGTACGTATTACATATTATCATTTTCGAAAATACCTTGTGGGTGTGGTGGTACCGGCTGACCTGGTGCTGGTGGAAGCATCATACCTACAATTTGTAAAAAAATAATTATAATCCCAGTAAAACAAATAAACCAATCCAATATATAAAAGCTATGTGAAAAATTGAAATAGTACAAACCGTGATGTGGCATAGACTGCATAGGATGCGGCTGCATACCCGGAGCCATATGCGGTCCAGGCGGAGGAATATGCTGGGCTGGAATTACACTCTCTAATGTAGTCGGCACGGACGTATCACTTATTACAGTTGTGGTTGTTGTTATCGGTTCCTCTTCCATTTTATCGTCGAATGCAGGATTTTTTCCGCTGTCCGTGGAGTTTGATTCTTCGAAATCATTTTTATCTATCGCTTTATCTTTCTTTTTATCATCCTCCTCGGCATTATTATCATTTTCTTCTTCTGAATTCACCGGAGCTTTGATTTCATTATTTACATTATCATCGCTCGCTTTCACTTCAGCCAAAGCGGGTTTTTCCTCGGACGTCTCAGTTTTTAATGGCGTATCATCACTACTGATCTCCGGTGGTTCATTAGTGACGGTTGATTCAGTCGTACTTTCCTCTTCGGCTTCTTTTTGATTAGTGTCATTTACGACTTTTTCTGATGGATCCTCATCCTTTTTAATTGGCTGTTCTTCTTGTTTCACCGGCTAAATATGTAAAAATAAAACAAATTTTAATTAAACTCATATATATCTAAGTATATTCTTGTTAACATCTGAAAAAATAATAAATAAATATATATTTTTTATACTAAAACTATGATAAAAATATTATTCTCGTAATTTACGAAGGCATAGGTAAAATGCGGTATTTTCTCTATAGGAGAAGTAGATTATCGACAACAGATTTTAATTATTTTAACATATTTCATACATGATGAGAGATAATGTGGTTACTTAAATAAGAATTATGATAAATTTTATATCATATTCTCAATTTATTGATAATATCTATTCTCTAAATAAATTATGATTTTATGTAATAATATAAATTAAACATCATTGTCTAGATATCAAGATCAATATGATATTTTAATTGCAGTGATGAAAAAAAATGTAGCAACAGTCTCGGTTTATGAATGTGATGTTGTTTGCTACACAACAAAACATTAGTTGAGAAACTTCAAAGGTTAATGAACTTAAAATTTAAATATTATTTACATTCAAAAACCGAAAAGGTGATTTTGAAATGATTTTAATTTAAACAAAATTCAATCACCACATACATCCTAATGTAAGGACTAGGAATATAGGAAAATAAACTTATATTTCATTATCCATTACCTGAATGTAGTGGAGAACTAGCATCTGCTTTGGTTGCGAGACGCATAGAAACACAAAACAAATACACAATCACAATACAAGAACAAACACAAAGCTAAAATGGCTATTCTGCGTTGGGTTGAAATAAATTAAAAACAACAACAATTTTGTCACAGAGAAATCGTTAATGTGAAACAAATATATTTTTAACGCAATTGTCATTGGTAATAATTTCCTACGTTTACACATTTTAAGTTTTAATCATTAATGCACATGTTAATATCCTCGTTATAATTAATTCTCTTAATAATTCTACTAATAGAAAATATATGTGAAATAATATGAGATAATAAAACCATTTGTGACGTTAGCTATTAGGATGTATGTCTCTTGATTGCAAAAAAATATTATTCTTGCTCGGAAATAATATTTGATTACGGGCAAAATTTTAGACAATGTTCTATGAGTGATATGATAAATAGTGAATAATATTAAATATGTTGTCTTGCGAAAGATCCTTAAGAAAAAACTCCTTAAACTAGTCAGATAACATATATCTGATTCACTACACTAAAGAAGATAATAATTATTTAAATATTCCATATAAACACCTAACCATTTTTTTACACAATTTCACCTTTGGGTAGCACTGTTTCTTTGTGTAATATACTCGTTTTATTTGTTGAAAAATTCATCAATTTCTGAATAAATACTGGAAATCATCATTAATTTGGAGACATTTTATAAGCATACATTTTTTATATTACGTAAGATATTGACGACATCTTGTTAAACCAGATGCTAGATAACAAACACAATTAACTCATTGCCTACGGGGGTCGTGGATTGCACATATCACATGTTAGCCGACGCTACTCGTTTGATTGGTTGTAACATTTACGTTTTGTTTTGGTTAAATACTTGATAGTTGTAGCAATACAAAAAAAAAATTACAAACCTTGAGAAGATTTTGGGCAAATGCAAGTGCATAAAAAACCATTTATTCTAAATATTTTATGGCTCTTTTACAAGAAGGAGTGTGTTTAGAAAGTGCCGACTTTTGTTAGCAATTTTTAATGTTTAATATTTACTGCAAAATGAACACCATTTAAGAATTTATTAAACTATTATAATCTTTTGTTTTTTCGTCAGCCGGTACTACACGTTTTGATCTGCTGTATCTTTTTGATGTTTTGATTTCTTCATTGGTAGAATACTTAGTTTTATTTTTGATGAATAAATTCTTAATGACGTAATATCGTAAATGTTCTCTTTTATTTATGACGTTCCTCAATATTCGGAGCTATAAAAACAGCTGGTGTGGATAATAACAATTATGGCCTGACCGAACGACTAATGACCTTGAAATTATACACACAAGCCTTCTATATAAATATTCAATATTCAACCGATCATGTTTTATCATACTTTATAAAAATTTCAATTCGGCACATTTTTAAAAAGTTTGGTGACCCCTGCTATAAGATATAAATTCTTTTTTTGCATTAACAATCTAGTAAACATTGAAGTTTAAGTAATTCAATTTTTGGCTTAATATCTTGATTAATAAAAGAATTATGATTTTTTTGTTAAAAAAAAAAATCATAAAATTTCAGCAAACAGGCCTCGCTTCAGCGCATGTTTGTCTGCAATTCGTCCCATAGGCAATATGTTAAAATACTCCAGTGATTCGTCGATCCATATGTTTTGCATGAATGAGAAAATAGAGGAACTAACACTCAGTGGTAAAACGATTACAGGATCAAGAAGGTCACAACAGCCGGGAAACTATTTTCTGGAAATTTCCAGAGTTTAAAAATACCAAAATGAGTTCAGACTGCATGATAAAATAATACATGGGATTCTACAAAGAATTATTGGGACCAGAAAATATTAGCTTATACGATCAAAAACGTAGAGCCGATTTTATTTTGAAAACAAACCAGTTATCATCAGAACAACAAAACAAATCAAGACTGCAAATGACATTGATTTTAATTTTGACCGTTTTATACATTTTTTATACTTCTTTATGCGTCTATACGTGAAGAAACCAGTCCAAAACTTATATATATAGGATATAGTCTACATATGTACATATTAATTTGTGCAATAAAATCTGTGATGAAAAATTTATGCGGTGAAATTCATATTATCTCCGTGTCGAGACAAATTTATATAGTCGTTAGCAAAAATAAAGCAATATCTGAATATTTCATAATAATGATAAAAATAAAACTGAACTACATTACCTTTTATTATAGATCCCAAAAAAACGTATAATTAACTATTTCTTGAATACGCAATGCCTAATCAATTCAACAATATGGTTTTAAAACTAATTTAACATTTTAAAATATATTTTAGTGAGTTGAATCGATTAATATACTCTATCCTCCAAATTATATATATATTACATGAGTACGCATCTAACGACATGTTACATAATAAAATAAATATTATTATATATTTATGAGGGCGTTTTATATAAGGAATTTAACAACAAATGTATTTATAAAAAAATAAATAGATTGAATCTATCCCAGTTTCTCATCAACTCGTATTTGTATATAGGTTGTATGTATAAAAGCAATTTCATAAGCAAAGGTTAATAACACTTATAATATTTAAAAAAATATATATTTCTTACTTCCTCAGTGGAAACTGGTGTGTTGTCAGCTATGGCCGGAGCAGGTGCCGACGGTGATGATGGCGGAGCAGCTGTTATACCCGTAGCTGGGACCGTTGGTGGAGCGCCACCGCGTCGGAGAATTTCTACTTGGCGTTCCACGAGACGTGCAAATCCATCTTCATCTACGGCTGGTTTACAATGCTATAAAACAAAAATTGATAGTTATACTGGTGTTTGGATGTATCTATTTCATTCTTATTTGGCGTAATTTTCAGTTGCCCGCCGGGGATGACACCACTTATCTCCAGCAGACACCGCTTCAACCATGATGTCAGACCGTGACGTCATCTGCGCTATCTTGGCTCTCATCGGGTAAAGCCGCGTGGGGAGCCTGTTTCATCAACGCCAGATAACAATAATCAGACGAGGCTAGGGCCAATTCGTATTATATTTACGGTCTGATCAGGTGCTACGGGCACCTCCTGTAGCACATACGTCACCGAATTGATTTGGATAGCAGCCTGGCTCCTCATAGTTTTATAGAATCTATGAAACCATGATTGTGCCAACCACCATTGCCGCCACGTCCGATGGCGACACGCAACAACACTCTACTCGTTACGATGTATACGAGGTTTAATACAAAAATATGTAGAATTTTCAATTAATATAATATGCGGTGGTTATCGCATACCGTTGTATGAATTGGATGAATTTTATGATTCATTTGTTTTTTTATACATTGACTATGGGTGACATGCAATCTGAGTCTTCAGTAGCCTCGTAGTTACGGTGGACGACATGGAATGCATGTCTTTCGTAGTACATTTTTTACATATTTTTTTAATTTAAGTCAAGTCATTTTTTTTTCAAATAACAGTGGACATATATGAAGTAGAGCTGCTTATTTTTTTCTCGATTCTATAGATCACAAAAAACGGTTGAACAAACAGCTGTTGTGGATAATAAAATTTATGCCCCATCCGAATCATTGAAGATACTAAATATTCACCATCCAACATTAAAAACACCTGGACATGGTGACCATTTTTTTTTTAAATTTCAATCTGGCTCCTTTCTCAAATTGTTTGGTGATTCCCTGCTATATAGTATAAATATTTTTTTGTATTTACTATCCAGTAAAATTGCCAAATATCAAAACAAAAAAAACATACAATATGCATAGCAACATCAAGATATATCAAGAACAAGTTCTCAGATCTGGGGCACAAAGCATCCTTCTTATATAAATAAGATTTAAAGAAAAATAAATATAACAGTACGAACAATCACAAATGGACCTCGGTTTATTCGCAACAAAGACATACACAAAGACCTGAAAATCCTCCCTCTTAAAGATCCATCAAAAAATATGCCACTCCCTTTTAGGATAACCTTCACAAATTCATAAATATAAACTATGACCACATACTCCCAATCCTTTCATAGAATTCCTCCAACCAAAACTGTCCTACTTCCTACAAAAAAAAGAAAAGAAGATAATACAAATAACAATTCAGACCTCTTTTCTCAATTTAATTAAAATTATTTCCAACTTAGCTTTCATATGGCTTTTATTTTACCATTCTTTGCGTGCTCGTCATTGTTGAAGTTGCCTTCGCCCCTTCGGAGCACACCAAGAACAGCATCAGTTGGCTACGTAAACCTGGTGATGGTTGATCCACTAGTAAAATTTAACCTAATAACGACTTTTTTGCTTCTGTACAAGGTTCATTAGTCTTCATTTATTTTATTTTTATGGTTTTTGCTATTATTTCGTTTTTGCATATTTTTTTTCCATTTATATTTTTCTTTCAAAAGCCGTCAACTACTCGAGCACCAGCAAAATTTCTAGTGTATTACAATGCAACCGAGCATTGTGCTGGCGCTGTGACTGTGTCGAGGGTGACAACAAACAATTATAATTTAATTAAATACGGTCAATTTATCAAGTTCAAGTTATATGAAACACAAAATAATGACAACTGGATTTATACAGCCAGTGAAATTCTAAAATTCCGCACACTTTTTCTATCAATCCTCGTAAACGTTGAAATACGATTAAAAAAATATCAAACCTTTTTGAGTTCCTCTTGAAAAGCATCGCTCATTTCTTGAAAACGTCTCTTTTTAGCATCAAATTTCTCTTCAATTTGTTGCAGTTCAGTTTCTAATTTTCTTTGATGCATTGTCAACGATTGAACTTGACGTTTCAACACCTTGAGTGCAATAAAAATTAGTATTTACAAATCGATTCCTTATATAACTAAATTCAAACCATAAAATAATTATATAGACCTGCATTCTGCCAGTAGTGACAACAGATCTAACATCGGGAACCACAGTATCCGAGAAAATTTCATTAATCAAACGGTGATTTCTTAAATATCTCGCATAAGCTATATGTTTTTGTGATAAGCCATCATCTTGATCTAAAACATACATATAATAACGTCAAAATATTCCTAACACACATTCTGCATTTGAAGAATAATAAAAAATAAATCACCTTCTTCATCTTCGGCCGGCTGTATATCAATTCGTCTATCTTGATGTTGACTCTGTTGCACTTGCATGGATTTACCTGCACTCCCCCCAGAGCGGCCTCCTCCCATTCCAATACCGGCAGTTTCATCCCTCTCTTCCAAGCCTCCGACTATTGAAATAATTTAAAATACGCATTAAATAAAAAACCAAATGTCATAATTGAAAATATGATTAAAATTACGTACGCTTGCCTGTAACTTTATTTTTAGCAGCAATATATGCCAGATATGCCGGCGAATTGTGATATGCTTTCAAACTCTTTTCATAATCCAACTAAAATATTGATACAATAAATATTACGGTTATTAATTATATTATATTATAAATAAATGAAGTCGTGTATATGAATTTACCTTTTCGGCTTCATATTCATCGATGAAAAATGATTTATCGTGCTCCGGAATATCTCTCCATTGTCCTCCTATAATGCGACCAATCTCCCATAACTTTAATTCAGGATTTGCAGCTTTTACCGAATCCCACACTTTACGAGAATACCTCATGTAGGGTGTCAAAGGCTTCTCTGGAGGTTTAGGTGGTTTCGGTGCATTTGCTGCAGACTAAAATTAAAACGAATATTAATTCTGATGAATTTCACTTTAATATAATTATAATAATGTGTTAGCGTACATTGGCTGAATTTTTGCCGACTTTTTGAGGTACGAATCCAGGATGCGAATGAGACGTAGTCGTGAATGGACTTCCTTTGTCATCTTTGACGCCTCCTCTGGCATCTTGGGCGGACACGGCAGTGGCTCGCAGTCTCTCTGTTTGGCGTGGCCAAGCAACCATAGGAAAGTTAGGACCGCCTTCAGATCACAAGTGATCGGTGACGAAATAGAAGAATAGGATACGGAAGTGGTATGGTATTTATAGATTGGTAATGACGTAAAGAACATGAAAAACAGAAAACAGAACAGAAGAAAACCAAGCAAAATATGTTCGTAAGAATCAAAAGATCCAGAAAATAAAAAAAGTATCAAGCGAGGAAATCAAGATGCAGGAAGTACATAGTATGAGATAAAATAATGTACAAAATTTCGTTTTTAATTAATTTTCAAACAAGTCAATTTTAGTGTTAATTATAGTTCGGCAAACATCTTATAAGTAGAATATTAAAAACAAAATTCCACCGAGTATAAATTAAATTTATTAAAACAAATTAGAGGTGTATAAAAAATTACTCGGGTTTAAGTTTACTAATAAAATTTTCTTTTAACATGTTTAGCTTTTAAAATAAAATAAAAATAATGATTGCATCGTTGAAGGTCATATATTTGATTTAATATCTAGGTCTCATTGTAATCACTGTACAATAATAATAATTAAAGCCAATTAAAAAAAATATATAAATAACGCAGACCTCCCTTATCCTGGTGGAACGCATTATAATGGGCTGATTATAAATTTGAATCTCATATTATAAGTTTCTTTAACAGAAATATATTCATAAAAATATTGTTTTCGGCAATTTGGTTACTATTTTAATCTAGCATATCATCTAATTAATTATCATTAGTATTGTATAGTGAGCTCTATCTACTAAATAAAAGCAAAAGATTTAAGCATTACCTTTTAGTATATTGTATGCCATAGGAGGACCAGCAGTCATCATGTCTGAACATACACAACATGAAACAGAAAACAAACTGAAAATTTAAAAACTGAAAGCAAAACAAGCAGGTTGCAAGATAATTATTTCTTACATGTCAAGATGAAGAAGCCTTACTTTTATACAAAATTATAATATCAATTAGTATACTTTAAAGTCTATTAAACGAGAGCGAAATATTACAATAACAAAAGTAGACCAAAACTACTTAAATATACGTACATTCATATTTTGATTTTAAAAGAAACTTTTTGCATTTAGTAACGCATAATTTCACTTATTATTTTTGGAAATTAATCAACCGTGTGACGTAAATGTAGAAGCACGAAGCCATCTCCCAATCGTCGATCGCTCAATTCAAACATAGTGGCATATTTCAAAAACATGATCATCTCGATAGTGCTGATAAACGGAATATTCGATCAACACATATTAGAGAGCACATGCAAGTCAGCGCATATGCATCTCGCTTCTCTCTACCAAGCTTCATGCGTCAATCCATTATAGAATATTTGGCTACATATGTGGTAAAGCATGTACAGTGAAACCCCATTTTTACGTTTTTCAAACTACAAAAAAAAAACGTAAAATCGAGGAAAGCGTAGATTGCAAGTAATCAAAATAAGTTCATGAAAAAATATTTTTTAGTGAGAAAACCACGCAAATCGGATTGGTATATATTTTTGGGTTTTTTACATAAAGCTCTTTCGATGGTATAAATCGATTTGAAGATTTCTTCTTGCATTGGTTTGATGCAAAAATTTAGATGTTTTTCTCAAAACATTTGTTGTACAATTGTCCTTTTATATAAAGGATACTTTCTCTCTACTTTCTATTCAGTTTTGGTGTAGCCAGCATACAATAGAGTGCCTTTATATGTTTCAAAATGATAAAGTGCATTGTGTAAGGGCAAAAGGGCTAATTTTTATATTCTCTTTTAATTCAAATGGTAAATGTGATATAAATTACGAGAAAAAAAATGTAAAAATGGGGTTCCACTGTATTAGATTTAGTTATTATTACTATTAACCCTTTGTGGTCCTTAAAGAAATCACCCGGGTCTGTAATTATTTTTACCATTATCAAAAAAATGAATCCTTTCGTTAATTTAGGTCTCTTTACCTAATTAGCCCTTTCTAGTTAATAATGATAGTAAAATATTTTTTTTAAGATTTTGTAGAGAGATTTAAGGATCCACTGGAAAAAATCGATGTAAAGTCAGATTTGACATGGGACCGCAAAGGGTTATATTGAATTAAAGAGATAATAATATAAATTTAATATTCAAAAATATAGAATTAGGCAGCATAATGTATTGATGACATCAGTGGAGTCCTCTGAAAGAATTATGTTCTCCGAAAACTGAGTGATTTGTAGAATATCGATGGAGATTCCCACGGAGTAAAATAATAGATATAACAATAATCGTCATAAAATGTTTTGATTATCTAAATTAAAAGCATTTATTTACAAATGTCAATATAAAGCGAGTATTGTTAAAAGGCTCCTTCAGCATACACATGCTATTAGAATCGTATTATACCGGAATGAAACATTATCATGCACGAATACATCTCGTATATAACTCGGAATTAAACAGTTTGATATTTAAAACAAATTTCTTATTTATGTAATAATATAACTTATTTCATTGCAATGAGAAATGTAAAATTTCTCAGATAATTTACGATTTATGAAAACGTGATTACCTATTAATATTAAATTAATATAAACAATGTAATTATATATTATAATCATTTCATTACACATGAATTAAGTTTTAAAAATATTATGATCGAATAGTATCATATAAAAAATACGTATCGAGAAAACTACAACAAGCATATATTATAAGCAGATACATAAAAATATATAATTAATTTCTAAATCTGAAAATTCAAGTGTTAAAGTAAAAAAAAAATATGAGAATATAATATGTTTAACTAGTTTTAGTACTTTTTTAAATATATTTTGAGACCAAATATACACTCATACCCCGACTAGTAATTGTGCTGCATTCCCTGTTAGAATAATATTCCCAGAGATAAAAGTGGTCATCATTAAACTCCATTCCACGTCAAATAATACACAAAAAAAATTTGCCTATCAATAATTCAATAAATTAGAATACATTACGATATTGATCATACCCCTTGGATATTAACCACTTTATACTCCTGTTTTTTACATGGTGCTAGATTCAAGTAGAATACTGTTTATTTTAGAATTTTTTTTTAAAACCTTTTTATAAATATGTCTTATTATTAAAAATTATTTAAAATATTCCTTCCACTGATCATCAAAACTATTTTTTCTAAAATATTCTCTTTAGAGACAAGTATTTGAACATACCATGGGCGAAATACTCTCGTGTACGATAAGTACTATTTGTCCTATGTTTATGAAACTACTAGCTACGTTAAAATATATCAATTAATATTTAATAAGTCATTGTGTTACTTCAGACTCTAAAATCAGAGCATGTTGTTCCCATATTTGTATCAAATGTGACACCATTACTTGTATATTTAAATAACAGATTAACTAATGTCATTAAAAGTTATAATCAGTTAAATGTGTTGCTCAATTTATAAAAGGTGCAATATTCTAAATTATTAATTATAAATAACCGTCATTAGCGTATACACGCGATTCTGAAAGAACTTGTTTATACAAACGTGTGGTATTCTGCGGACTCGCCATGGACATAGCCATTTGTTTGTAATTACTAGGGAGCGCCATTGTCAGCCACCGCTCTCACATATGACAAAGCTGAAACAAACGACGAACTAATTTAAATACCTAAAATGTATTTGACAAAAATGTTATTATGCATTACTAACAGGTATACAAGAGTTAGCGCGAGCGGACGCCGTCAAGTCAAGCCGACAATGTTGCCATATGAATAAGCAACATGGCGATGTCACACATTTTTCTAGTCCAATCAATTTCAGCTACTTTCATCATTAAATATTTATAATTCACAATAAAAAATAGGACATTGATTATTTAAATCATAGAAATAATTTTCATACCTATTTAATTTCCGTGCAGTTTTTATCAACAATTTATTTTTTCACTAGTATTATTTTCATATTATTATTTAAAGTGGGGATTTTAAATATAATATAATACATATAATATAATATTATACAGAAAAAATATATTGTATTTCATTAAAATACCAGATTATATCAAAATATATATTTTAATTCTCGAAAAAATATTTCAGTAAATATGATTCCTTTTCACGATATTAAAAAATAGCGTTATATGGACATGTTTTCATTAAAATATAATTAATATTACTACTATAAAGAAACTATGTTTTTAATATTATATTACCAGCACAATTGTGGATATTTTCGTGCAATTTTGAATTAAAATTAAATTAAAAAGATATGCTTTAACTACAATTGAAATTTTTATAATATTGATATATAAATTCGCTGGTTATTCTGAAATTTGGGCAAAGTTCATTTAGCTACTTTTTGATAGTAGCTGTGTTAGCCACAAATGAGTTTGCACCTGGCACTTTGGCCCATAGGTCGGCAGTGACGACGCGAACGAGAGGCGCTGCGGGTAGGTGCGGCACGTGTGTGACTCCGCCCTCGTTATCGCCCCTCTAAAGCCCCCTAGCCCGATTTTGATTTTTCTGCCATTTCCAAAATGAATAAAAATTAATCCAAATCCTTGACGTCATTGATTTTTTTTTTATATTAGATATTAATTAATTTACATATTATATTAGCGAGTCATCATACAATGTTATAAAATTCCACATAATATAGTTCGTAATTTTTCTAGTTTCAGAATGCCGGACAATCGTACAGAATCTCCCCCTCGGGGTATTGAAAGTTTAAAAGCTCATGTCTACGCTAACAAGATTGAAATCGCCCTGTGGCTAACCAGGGTCTTTACAGTAATATTTTGTCTTGGATATTTAATACCTATCTTCAAGTAAGTAATTGAATTTTTATTTAATATTTGTAATCTATGATAAGGAGTTCATTTATTGTAGATACTGAATTATCACAAATTGAGGGCGTCTTTGCTAAATGAAATGTTAAAATTGAATTATATTATCATGTATAATTAGAAACAGTAATTAAATTATGGTAAATGGCGAAAGTTCGTGATTTTGTTACACTCTGCATAACAAACGAACCGATTTGTTTTAATTTATTCATGTAATTTTCAAAAATTTACATGATTGTTTTTAAAACGTGAAAATATAGTATTAAAATCTCTTTTAAATATGACGGCTCAAACTATTTGCTTTAAAAATGTGAACTGGTATTAAATTTAGACAATATTATCTCAGGACTTTAACTGATTAATATTTAATATGAGATTTATAGCGGATAGCATTGCTGACTGTCAGATCAAAGTGCGAATGTAATTTAATCTATTATTATTTTTTTATAATTGTATAATTGTTAAATTTCCACGTCGTTTTGTGAATATTTGAGCTTATTAGAAAATATGAAACAAAATATATTTAAATTCATGGTCAAATTACAATCGAGAAGAAACCAGTTTATCGACGCGTGACCTTCTTTTATTTTTGTACATAAACATTTATCTGTCCGACTTCTTTTAAATTAATTTTTCCTCTTGCAGCATTGTTTTGAATAAATTTTACATTATAAACAAAATAAAATATTAATCGTGTTTATTTTTATGACTTTGCAGTAGTGCTCCTAATGCTTATTATAAAGCGTTATTAGCCAACGCAGCTACAAGCGCCCTCCGTCTTCATCAGAGATTTCCAAGTATAAGCTCGGGCCGAGAATTTATTGCCCAGTTATTAGTAGAAGATTCATGTCACTACCTATTCTATTCCCTGATATTTTTGTACAACACGCCGATAGCAAGTATCCTTTTTAAAATTTTCATCGAGATGAAAAATATATCGTAAATACTGATGTATCTATGTTATATCAACATTGTTAATATGGACGAGTTAACAAACAAAATTTCATATTGTGGTAAAATAAGAAATGGTTGAATAAAATTTTATTTACATTATAAAATATATATATATATATATATGATGAAACTCTTTACAAAACTGCATACCAAGGCGACCGGTCCCTTGATCATGGACACGAAGGAGCCCTCAGCCACGTGTGAGACTCAGGTTCCTTTGGCCCCACTACCATCAGAGTTTGTAGGTCCATGCCCTCAGCTTAGTGGTAGGCTAGATGACAAATGATGATGATGATGATGATATATATATATATATATATATTACAAAGTACAGTATTAAATTGTCTTGTGCCAAGTGGATTTATTTGAGCGCAATTTCTAATACAGCATTTAGCTCCTTCAATGATTCTGCCATATCTTCTCCATGTTGGAAAAATTTTGTTCTTTCATATTTTTTTTATCATTGGAATTAGAAAGAACGATGTTTGATAAATATAGAGGCTGCATCACCACAACAGTGATAATTCTAGAACAGGAAGACTTGTTGATCACAAGCCTTTTCGGTGACTGTCCTACATCCTTGACAATGACTGGCCCACCAGAGTCTAACCACACTAACGATAGCTTTAACCAGCATATCATTGGACACGTTATTCTCGGTTGTTGAATACAGCTCCAAATATCTGTCTCAGAATTTTCCTCTACAAGATATCCAATTGTCACTTCAGAATTACAGCCTGGGAAATTCAATGATTCCCATTTAAACTTTGTAGACCATACCTGCAATAATTAGGGTATAAATAATTGAGGGACCTGAATAATCTCATCGGCTGTTGGCATTCTATTTTAACAAATTAAATATATATTGTTATCTTAATAAACCTAAAATTGGTAATAGACGGAATTAATGATTTTTATAAAAATTCATTTGATAACATTAATCTTTCAATGACAGATTGTTTAAGTAGATTAGCAAAAGAAATACCGAATTTGGCTTAAATTTTCATCATTTATCTTTTTTTTTTTAATTTCCATCTACAATTGAACTCCTTGAATCGGTTTCTGTGACGGCTACCATCATGGTCAGCCATTGTTTCCCCACTGCTGAGTGAAGACCTCTTCTACTTATTTCCATCTTGTCCCGTCATAGGTTTTTCTCTTCTAGATAGTCCCTGCTAGTTTGATTGTTATCCCATCTCGTCGGGGATCGATCCACGGTTCTTTGACCCTTCCACGGTCTCTGGTCTATGACTTTCCAGGTACATCGCCTAACTTTCCTGCAGGCCACATGGTAAGCTCACTGCCACTGCTGTCGGGCGATTGTTGTGGCAATGTCGATTACTTTAGTTTTCTCGTGGATTGTTTCATTGCAATTTCAATTGCACAAAGATATACCTAACATTGCTCACTTCATTGCCTTCTGAGTCACTTTGAGCCTGTGGACAAGTCCAGCAGTAAGTGCTCAGGCTTCGGCACCTTAGTTTAATGTTAGGGGAATACATTCGTTGAATACCTTTGTTTTTAGCCATTGGGTTAAGCTGCGGTCGGTTCATACAAGTCAATATTCTTCAAAAGGCTAACATTTCTTCTAGATTTTTCCACTATAATGACTATGCCATCTGTCAGTAAAACCTTAGATTATCCGACAGTTACCATGATTCATAAAATTATGTCCTCTTAAGCTTCATTATCTTAGCTTGTGATCAGGGCCTTTCAAAAAATATAAGAGGCCCTTCATAATTGACCTAGCCGTGCCGATGCAATCTATTTGGGACCCCTAGTTTTTGATTTTTCTCATAAACTTTTTTTTATTTGTCTAAAAAAGTCTAATGAATAAATATTATATATAATTATTGAACTTTATTGTCCGCAATTGCGAAAAAATATATAAAATCAACAATATTCACTTCTGTTGCCACGGATGTAATGTTTTTTTTCACTCGCTTCCGGTACAATGCGCCAAGTGCGAGTGAAATGTATTTGGCTGTTTGTCGAAATGGTGGAAATAATAAATTAAATTGATTTAGTTACGATATTAATTAATATGGAATTTTCCTTAACGCTTTTAATCAGTTGTGATAATTCCTATTGCTTTCTTTGCCATGCTCCATGCCGCAAGTTATTCTTTAATTCTCTTGGACGTAAGTATTATGAGAATGAATCATTTTTACAAAATACATATATTTGATATTGTTAATTTTTATCCCGTAGACCATCGGCCAAAACTCGTTTTGGTTTGCTAGACTATTAATATCACTGGTCGAATTGCAATCCAGGAACATTCTAAGGGTTATATCGTTAACGGAAATCATGTTGATGCCAATCTGCGTGTTTATGATCTTCTTGTAAGTATTAATGCGATCACGTATAAATATATCATCACGTAAACGCGCTAATGACAATTATTTTGCAGAGGTCGCGTCGGACTTCTCACACCGTTTATATACTACAACTTCCTCAAGATGCGTTACACGTCCAGACGTAATCCGTACACCAGGAACATGTTCCGAGAATTGCGTACGCGCGTCGAAAAGGTTGCTGAGAATCCTTCAATGCCGCAAATCGTAAAAACGGTGTTGATCGGCGGAGTGAATATCACATGTCGTCTAGCTCCTCCGCCACAAGAAGTTCGAGAGTAGTGTAAAAGTGACAAAGACTCAAAGTAAATAATTGATTAATAAATGAATTCACAAAGATGCTTGCACTTTAGTTTACAATGGAGTAATGTGTTGCGGCACTGACGTGATTTTGTTAACATTGTATTTAAACGGTGGTAGGATCTTTTTATAACATTATTTATTATCGAAATAAAATTGCTAAATTGAACATATAAATCCTTCGTACCTAATTATTAAATAAGTTTTAAATCAACTGTTAATCAAAGGAAGAATTTATTGAATTGATAATCAGATTAATATAAAAAGTATATTTAATGGGAACGCCCATTATTTTTTTATACATAATAGTTTATGTACACATTTCATTAATCTTATTAGAAGTGAAGTCTAATGCATTTTGTTTCTCTTTTACTTATATGTTATTGTAAATAATGAAAATAAATAATTATATAGATGACTACAGGGTGATTTGAAATATGAACAAAACTTTAAACCGGATATTGTCCATAGATAAAAATATTTAGATTCAATGTCATTGATTTGCATTTTATATCAAATTCTTCGTAGCAAAATCTGTATTTATTTCGCTGTAATATATCTATACATTTAAAAGTCGACTTTGCCGTTTAAAATTTAATCACTATCGATCGTATATACGCGCTTGAGTATTTGAAGTTTATTTTTTGTCAAAATATCGAATACGCATACGTATGACATTTAATATGTGCATACTTAATAATTTGTGAAGATTCTGTATGACGTGCACTCGTAAAATATTAACCTTCGCCAATACTATTTAATATATGAATAATAAACGAGCGTGGAATCTGCTTTTGAATAGTTAATTAACAATTATAAATACGGCATTATAAATTTATTGATTTGTTTGTTTTGTTTCAAATTTCTACTCGGTAGTTTTATATAAAAATAAAGTTAACGCATTTCTATATACAATTTTTATAGAACATTAAATTATTTACGTTTAAACATTATCGTCAGTCTGTAAAATGTTATTATCGAATAATATATCATGAAACTATTTGTACTTTTGTATTAATATGATAAATTGCAATGCGACCGTATATTGATACGATGCCAAATCCGAATGCACTGTACGAGTAGCGAGCGATGCGTGCACGCTTTTATTACTGCGGGAGTAATCCTCGCATCTGACACTCGGTAATTGATTTATTTTCGTATCGAGTAATATTCTCACGACAATAAATATGCAAGGAATGTACGTTACAAACGCGTACCATTTATAATCGTTCAAATTTTTATAATCAAATTTGTTGACAGCTATGTAACTTTACGTGAATACAGGATGTATGTTAAATTATTCATTTTTATGTATGAAAATACAATATGTTTCCGAATTATTACATTCTTCATTCATCCATTCCAGAGATTGATTTATTGCATTTATTTACACCACATTGTTTTCGTACAAATCCCTTTTCTATTCCTAATCATATTACATGTTTTTAGAGATAAACTGAAATAAATTGATTATATTACTAAATGATTAATGAATAGCGAAAATAATTGTTGTTTTACCTTTGAATTTTATTGCATATTGCGTATTTTTAATAAAATCTCTCTTCTATATAATCAATTTGTGGATAGTTGTTCGTTGACATTCCGTTTTCCTGTAAGATTAGTAACCCTGCAGATGGCTTCAGCATAGTTATCCTTAAGCCTATCGATGATTGCATACAAATTATTATTTTATATTGATATAAGCATTTTAAAGATATAATAAATGCACAATAAAAAAACACATGCGAGTACCACGATCAAATAACAAAAACAAATATTCACAAAATATTTTTAACTAACACACATGTATTATGATATTCGACGATGCATGTTCATCTTTAAGTAATTTTTATATAATATTTTCTTGTAAGAAAAAAGACCAAGAAATTTTTAACTAGACGTTTTTGTCTTAAGTATTGAAATTGTATTATCATATTATCTATTTGATAGATTTTAAGCTACTGTTTTTAACAATAAAAGGATATTGGAATATATCAGCCTGTTTTCATGTGACTACAATTCCTGAAATGTAGATTTTAATAAAACGCTTACATTATAGTAGATCTTTGAAGGCAACTATAAAAACAAACAAAAAAATAAAAGCGAATAAGAATATCGCTAATAATATAGATTTGATCGGAACTGAATTAGAATGAATGCACTTTGCAAATATTGGAATGGATTACAGTCAACCCTCCTATAACGTTTCCTGTAAATCGCTGTTTTCTACAAAATTCTAATATTTTAAAGGTCAAGTTAGATATTTCGTAAATCTATAATACATACGAAATAAAGGTCGATGCTCTTTGGTTGACAAGGAATTTTATAAAAAGCAGCGATTTAGAGGAAAGGCTATAGGAGGGCTGACTGTATTTCGATGTTAAACATTCACGTCAAGCAAACTTTGACTGGAACTACAACGGTTTTTTCATTGAAAATATACTTTACACATAATAGGAGGGCCAGAAAAAATCACAATCCCTGCAAGTTCTTTTGTAGAACTATTGTTTAACATTCTTGTGCTACACTTTAGCGGGCACTTGAGAAATGTAATTGAATACCTTGGGACACTAATAATCAACACGATAAAAATCTCTCAAATACACAATTATTATAGTATAGCCCAGGGATGGCGAACGAGTACCCCGAGTAGTCTGAAATTATCGAACCCTCCTGATTTTTTAGAAACAATAGTATGAAGCCTTCATTTAATAAAAAATAAAATGATTTTTAATTTGCTACTAATATCACTA